>WYDI02029469.1:122203-282144 GCA_009867235.2 Psittacus erithacus | reverse complement strand
GAAGGACAGGTTGTGGGGGGAAAACGAGCAGGCTACATGCTTTGTCTAATTTACGACTAAGCTTAAACCACAACAGTCCAAATGCACAAGACTTCAGAGGCATCTCAGTCCTGTGCTGGTGCTCAGCTGCAGACAGTGCCTTCAGGAGCTTGGTACCTGGCTTTCTAAAACAGTGGCATTGGAAAACACAGTGATGGCAACAAAGAAATCCCTTCCCTGCAGATACAACCAAAAGATATAACAAAAAGCTCTATCCTGCATTTATAACCATAATCTGCTGGTTTCCTGGTCTGTTTTAGTGTGCGTTGTCAGGAAATTAGCTTACGACATCTTCCTGCACCCAGAACAGGAGATGAACTGCCAGGAATGTTTCACTAATGTATTTTTGGAACACAAATTCCCATTTGCCCTGTAGGGGAAGATTGTCTTAAATGCCATCTAAAAATTGCTAAGTGACACTGCCTTGCCACTGTGCTGTGCATGTCTGGGAAACAATTACTCCAAGTTAGGACATGAACATCTCTCATGATCTCTTTTTACTCCTTATGTCTGTCCTGTCTCTGGGTCTGGTCTTTGCCTGTGGAGACATAAACAAACTAGAGCTCTGTTCTGCTTCCATGTGATAAACCCATAGCTGTGGGACTCCCAGGAGTAAGAGTGGAGGTTATCACTCTGCAGGCTTTTTGGGGCTGTGGCTGGTGAGCCAGCTCTCTTGAATGAAAGCTGAAGCTATCTGGACTTGCACACTGCTGTTGAGAATTCATGTGAGGCATAAAATGAGCTGTAACCTTTCAGAATGTGCTGTAACCTTTCATCACTGGGTCGGGGCTTCCAGCAGTGCTGGCAAAATGCAGTCAAAGTGACATAGCCTGGGTGAGAGCCCTTGTGAGAGCTGTTTTGCTGAGAAGGTTCTGCTTCTGCTTAGGCAGTGTCTCCTCTCTAAAAAAAGCCACATTTAATGTACCTCTGTCGTGTTTGGTGCTGGTAAGCAGGAAGAGGAAGATTGCTGCTGACTTTGTCGCTGCCTTGCAGTAGTAGAGCTGGCCTCTATTTCTCTTCAGCATATGGAAAGCATCCTATTAACAGGGTCAGTGGTCATCAGGGGCAATGGTCTTCAGGTCCACTGAGAGATGGATGGTATTCAGGCTGCAAATGAGGCTTTACCAAGCAGCTTGGCTGGTGCTGTGACCTCTGAGCTCATGAGAGACGTGAGCACATCCAAGTGCAAGTACTGAAAGTGAAAAAGGGAGTAGGGAAAGGAGAATCCTAAAGCATGTGGAGTGTGTGTTGTTTGTTTAATGTGGGGTTTTTTAATTCCCTCCCCCTTTATCCTGAGGTCATGAAACGTTTTTTTTCCAGCAGGGTCATAGTATGAAGAAATATAAAAACACATCCTGCTGTTGCAATAGCATCTGCTGGTGGAAACCATGTGAATGTTTTGAAAGACCAGGAGTTTCTTCACAGATCAGGTCGATTAGTGTGTCTGAAGTGGAATTCGAATCTGCCCCACATTGCCACACTGGGTATGATGAAAAATGACCCCTAGTCCACCAGGAACGTCATTCATTCTTGGACACGCTGGCCAAGTGTCTTCGGATTTAGAAGAAAATACTTCAGAGGTGGGGGAGAGGGAATGAAGATGAATAAACCTGAAACATACTCTCTGTAACATCCACAAGGTGGAGGAGAGGCATCCAGCTTTGATTAAGTGGTCCAGGGACAGTTTCTCTTGGCTATACTTTGTGACTTTAGAGTTGTAATAACCGTGGCATGTATCTTAGTGTCATAGAAACCCAGCATTTGAAGCAGGCGTCTCATTTCCACTGTGCTTCCAAGGGAAGCCTGAAGTCTCTGTGCATCTCTTACACATATGGGGTGAAGAGAATGGAGAAGGGATGTGGCTTCAAAGGCTGTATGAGAAGGGTGAGACATGCACCTTGTAAAGGAACTTTGCAATTGCTGTTCCTGGAATAAGCTGAGCATGGGATTGAACGTGTGGGTTTCCCCAGGAAAGTCCCTTCTCTGTGTTTGGTCTGCTTTATTATAGAAAAGCAAGGAGCCAGTTCTTACTAGTGTTAGTGTTTCTGGGATGCTGAGCTAGGATGGCTGTATCTCCAGCTGGCCAGCAGGCTTGGAAAGGAGAGGATTCACACCATGCTGCTGTGGATGCATCTTAATATGTCCTAGCTCTTTCCAGGGGTGAAAACTGAATCTCCCAGAAGTCAGACTTTTATTTACAGGTAGTTGTCTTATGGGGCTGCCCCCCACAAATCTTCTCCGTTGGGTGACCTAAACCTCACAGATGTGCCTTGCAAGAAGGAAATACATTTTTCCAAACTCCATCTCCCATTTTCAGTTCCCCTTTCACTGCACATGATTTCACACACACAGAGTGAGCTTAAGTTATCTTATAGTGACTTTAAGTCACTGCTGTAGGCACTATATGTGCGTACAGTCATAAAGATGCTGGGCTCTCCAGAAGCTGTGTGACCATGGGGCTGGCAGCTGGCATGTCCGAGGCCAACCCAGCAGTGAAGGGGGGAGCAAGGGTGGGATGCAGCCATGCACACAGGACATCTTGACACGTGAGGCTGACGCTTGTGGGTTTCTCCTCTCTGAGTCTCACTGTGGTTTTTGGTGGGGCTCTTTTTCCTTTTTTATACGAGCTCTCTTTTCACAAAGCCTCCAGTTACTGCAGTCTCACAAATGAGATCGTTATGGAAAGCCATGTGAGACCAGGACAAAGTGGCATAGGACTAAAGGTTGGAATTCTTTTCCCAGGAGAGTTTCATAAAATTGCTCAAAATCAGAGGCTCATTTTTATTTTAACATCTTATTTAAC
Source organism: Psittacus erithacus (assembly GCA_009867235.2). Classification (NCBI taxonomy): domain Eukaryota; kingdom Metazoa; phylum Chordata; class Aves; order Psittaciformes; family Psittacidae; genus Psittacus; species Psittacus erithacus. Next base: position 279,302 of record WYDI02029469.1, on the reverse strand, counting down.
GCCGAATGTGGTGTGGGGTTTTTGTAACAGCTCTTAAGTAATATTTAAGATATAATGAAGGGCTTCACAAGGATTGTATTTGATAAATCTTGTATTTTAAAAAACATTCTACCGAAGATTATTCTGTTAAATTGTATGAAAATTCCAAGCGACTTTCTCACCAAGCAGTGCTATTTCTAAATTTCACATCCTTTAAAAGATTTATCTCACTATTTTCAGCCAGTTCTAAACCATTTGGTGCTGGAGCCTGTTACATCTGGTAGCCTTGCTGTTAGTTCCACTGCTCTGTCAGGTCCTTGTGATTTCAGCTGACTGCAGTTGATAGTTATAATACTCAGTTTTAATTACTTGGGGTACATTTCTTGCTTTCAGAGGTGTGTTTGACACTTGCAGAAAGCACCATTGACTCTCTGTAATCTTTCACTGGAGGGATTAATCCTGCTGGGTTCATGCTGTAAGCTCTGTAGTACCAAAAGGGACTGGACTGCAAGCAATGACCGCTTCAGCCTGTGAAATATTTATGTCTTCTCAGCTGGCCCCTGTGACTTCCAAAGCATTAACACTGCAGAGAGTGGAACGATATTTAAACTACTTTAGGATTCAGATGACTGCAAAACCGAAACCTCTGTGGGCTCACATCTGCTCCACCACATTTGCAGCACAGTCTGTGCAACAGCCCATTGCCAATGGAAACATAAACAAGGGCTGTCAGAACATTTCTGTTCAAAGGTCAGTGGTAAATGACAGGCGCTTAAATGCTGTTTTGTCTCTGTTCCACAAGCTGGAAAATAATAGGATTGGATTTTGATCAAGAACTCTGTTTTATTCCCTCCAGTCATTAGCTTTGTGGTCTCCTATACCCTAAGACTGAGTACGGAAGAGAGTAAAAGGAGGAGAGCTTTGATGGATCATTTGTTTTGGGAGTTTGTTTGGAGTTCAGCCATTTATATACAGTGAGCACCATTGTTTTTGACTGGGACTTGGTCTGTTCCTCCTGATGCTTTCCAGTCTGAGACTGCTGCCCACTGGGCCAGCCCTCTAACACCCCAGCTTCCTGTGTGCCCCAGTGCTGTCAGCGGGGGCAGATCAACACACAGCCAGTGAAACATGGATTTTCTTAATGTTTGATACAAGGGCACAGCAAAGGCCCTTCCACAGGGAGCCAGTTTCCGCTCTGAATGGGAAGCCATGGATGATCCTCACACCCCTGAGCCAGGGAGAGAAGTCTTCTGGCTGGCAGGACTGGGAGCAGTCACCTTAGCTGTGGGCTGAACCTGCAGGAGTGTGATCTTGATGTGCAGAACTGCAAGGATAGGACATCTGGGTTCTGGACTATTTAAAATAGATACAGGTCTTTTCCAACCTAGTTGATTCTATGATATCTTATGAGCCTTTATGTAGCACAGTATTGCACCTTTGCCTGCTCCAGCAGTTGATGTTAGGAATGGTGGTGTCATGTTTGGAGGCTACTGCTCTCAGTCCTCACCCAGCAATGTACCCTTTGCACAGTGTACCTTAGTGGAGACTTCACCCTTTATTTCAGCATCGTTTGGTCATTTCACTTCTAATAGTCCTTCCACTTCCATTATATCCCCTGAGTAATGCCTGCTTGGAGGACAGTACAGTAAGTGACTTCTCCCTAATCTGATTTCTAATTCTTAGTGGCCTGGATAGACCAGCATTAGTTTGCTATTTCAATCTGATCCATCAGAGTCCTCTGCTGCATAGGGCTGCTCTTTTATATTGCTTACATGGCAAAGCCACAGCTTGATCTCCAAATCGGGGCCAGCCAGGTTGTGTGTGTGTGGAGCAGAGACCATTAACAGCCTCTTGCTGCACCAAATCCAGGGCAGAAGCTGAGCAAAGAGGTCTGCTGCTGGCCAGGGGCTTCTGCAAGCTGTGAACAGGGTGTGTGATGCAATGCAACGATACCTGTTTATGCATTAAATTAATACTTTGTTGTCTGGATGTGGCAGGATTCACTTGACCCTTGTACCACCAGTTCTGCAAATAATGGACTGGTTTTGAGTGCATTTTGAAATAGAAATACCCCCAAAAGCATTAGTTTTAATGTGTCTGATGAAAGTTAAGTCAGTCATCGCACATAACTGGACAAAGTGAACAGTGTCAAGGCAGGGGTTGACATGGGTTTTGGGATGGAAGATCATTAAACTCTCTTTTAAGAAGTGCTATACTTCTCCTTGCTGTCCATACTGTTACTTATGGATTGTAGGCTGGAAAGAGAGAAAACAAAAAGGAGGGAGATACAGTGGTCTTTTCCTGAATCAAGGCACCTGAGTGCTGTGGAAAGAAGCTGCATCTGCCATTCCACCAGCAGATCCTTCCTGGGAATGAGGATGGGTTGGTAATGCTCTAGGGATATGCCAGACTTGTGGCATATCCAAGCTTGGAGGGTTGTTGCTGTCAGACACAGTCATCACCACACACCTTTGCTGCAGAGCAGCTGGCTCAGGAAAAACACAACGGGGCAAATCACAGCACTGACAATGTTGGGGTCAGGGTAGGAATAACTTTGGGATCAGTGATTTGACTTACTGGATTCTGGAAAAAGATGTGCTTGAATGTGATGGAGTTTGGATGTGTTCCCAGTTCCTTTTGGGGTTTCCCTTCTCATGGCTCCTTGTCAGATGTATTCTTTGCTCAAACCCAATGAGATTTCTTTATTTGGCATTACTAAACCGCATATCCAAACCAAATCTGAAATTCCACCATCCTCCCTCGTTCTGTCCACCAGCCCCAACCTGTAAGACAGCACATGATCCTCCTCAACATCTGTCAGGTTGGATAACAGGGCAGGAAGGTGAAGAAAACAAGCTTTCTTCCACAGTTCTGCATGTACATAGCTGACAGTAGCGATGTTTTATGGTTTTGGTCAGCAAACAGGGACATGGTTGAGCTGAGTTTTCAAGGACTGTGGTCTCAAAGGCCTCTTGCAGCTTTGCAAACTCTTGTGCAAAATCCAAGAGCTTTAAAACCTCCTGGGTACTATTGACAGATCTCAGAGCAGCGTGTGCCAAGGTAAGGCATCCTGCTGCCTGCGCCACTTGTTTGAATAACCAGGCAGCTGTCTGCCTGCCTGCCAAGCCTGAGGCTGAAGTAAGGACATAGGTGTGAATGGGAAAAGGTGCAGACAAGGGGGGACTGGATCTTCCCATGAGCTGCTGCCTGTCTCTGTCACACGCCAGCATTAAGATCTCTGCTGTGACCTCTGGGGATGACTGAACATAGCATGAGGATGAAACTGCCCATGTGAGAAACATCCCTGTGAGCTTCATCCTGTTACCCTGGCAGGATATTGGCTTAGGTCTGGGTGTGGTAAGAGGCAGTGGCCCTTCCAGTAGAGTCAGGAATAAGTTGGTTTAGGTCAGGAGCTTTCTGAATATCTCCTTCACTGCAGATTCTCTAGCTTGGCAGCCTCCAGTATCACTATGACTGGTGCAGGCACAGAGTGAAGTGGTTCCTTCCCTACACAGAAACTAGTGCAGCTCCTCACCTGTGCCCTGTCCTGCACTGGTGTTAGAGGGCAAGGCAGGGAATCAGAAGTCCAGTGACTTCTGCATCCGCAGGAAAATGACTCTGATATGTACTAATTGTAGACTGACTCTAGGACTGATACGTATTGTGGTGGTTAGTGTAGTATCTAGTAAGTGAGTGGAGATTTGGGTATATTTGATTCTTCTAAAGGGATTGCGCTTGGGTGTCTGAAGCTAAAAGCAGAAGTTTCTACTATCTGAAATAACTGTGATGTAGGTAAAAGTAGTAGCAGACTTGTGTGCTTGGTGAATTCAGTGCAAGAAGTGGGATGTAGTAAGGACTGATTGGTAACCAATATTAGGAGAGATTTCCAGGACAGGCTTACTAAAAGTATGGAATGACTGCTGACTACTGCCTCACCTCTGCCTGGTGGGACGTGTTTTCACATGCTGGTTGCGGGAACTCAGGTGAATGGCATTCTGTCCTTTCCAGATCCAGCCCCAGTGACCCCAGGTCTTGTTCTGGACCCAAGAGTCTAAATTCCAGACCAGTGTTAAAATTTTTGCCCCATTTTTGTGCCCGTCCCCAACACCAAGAACTTTTGGATAGCGTGAAAATGTGCATGACCCTTGTGCCCACCAGGTATGGAGCCAAGATCTGAGCAGGATGCATTCACACATGGTGTTCTGCCTTTCTGTCCAAAACCTGCTGTATCTGTTGCCCTCAGCCAGAGTATTCAGCATTCCACAAAGCAGCATGGTCTTATGCCTGATCACCATTTCCAAATCTTTGTCTCTGTTGTTCTACTTCTGGGTGGATCACAAAAACAATTACCTAAATGAACCAGGCGCCAAAACACTGTAAGTGATCAAGTCCTCCAGAGAACAACAGTGATTAGGTCATCCTCTTTGCTTATCTCAGGTTCCCATCCTTAAAATAAGGGCAGCAATATTTTTGCTTTTTAAAGAGCAGGACAAACTTGTTCATGTTTGAAGTATTAATTATTGTTATTATTATTATTACTCATACGGCTGACAGGGAAGCACCTAATGAACGCTGGTTATGTTACAATAGGCTGTGACTGCTGTTGTCATGACTAACACAGCATAAATTTACTAGGCTGCCTGTTTATACTCATGCAAACTCTACCGCATACTTGCGGTCCATTACCAGCAGGTCATCATGGCCAGGAAGTTCTTATGGTGCTGATCATTTTGTATGACACCTCCATCCTTTCAAAAGACAGCAGCCTTGCTCATCCAATAGAGTATCTCTGCATGTGCCTCCCAACAGGAGCTGCTGTCCTGGTTTAAACCCAGCTGGTAACTCAGCCCCATGCAGCTGCTTGCTCCCTCCCCTCCCAGTGGGATCAGGGAGAGAATCAGAAGGGTAAAAGTGAGAAACCTTGTGGGTTGAGATACAGACACTTTAATAAGTAAAGCAAAAGCTGAGCATGCAAGCAAAGCAAAACAAGGAATCCATTCACCATTTCCCATGTTCAGGCAGGTGCTCAGCCATCTCCAGGACAGCAGGGCTCCATCATGATGACTTGGGAAAGACAAGTGCCATCACTCAGAATATCCCCCCTTTCTCCTCTTTGCCCCAGCTTGACATGCTGGGCATGATGCCACATGGTGTGGAACATCCCTTGGGTCAGTGGGGATCAGATGGGCAGGCTGGATTCCCTCCGCCAGCTCCTTGTGCACACCCAGCCTGCTCGCTATTGGGATGCAGAGAGAAGCAGAAAAGGCCTTGGCTCTGTGTGAGCACTGCTCAGCAGTGACTGAAACATCCCTGTGTGATCAACACTTTCCAGCACAAATGCAAAACACAGCTCCTACTATGAAGAAAATTAACTCTATCCCAGCCAAGACCAGCGCAGCTGCCCAGATGTTGCCTTACTGCCTAGCAATGATAGGGTCTGTCTGGAAAAATTTCTTCCTTTCTGCTTTAAGAGACAGAGAAACAGCTCAGACTTCCAGCTGCTGCTGTCCGGTGCTTTCTGCAGAGCAGGTCCTTCTGGCTATTAGAGAATTGATGCTGAAAACCAGGTGCCCTCCACACGTCTTTGCTCAAGACCAAATGTTGCTTACCCTGCCTTTTTCCTTTGTAGAAAGGGTTTCTAATTATATTCCTTAATAATCTTCTCCGATTGACCAGGAATGGTGGGGTGATAGACTGGGACATTACACTTGTGTGTTTGGGTGAGTAGCAGTGACATTGTCTTTGATGTGGGCTGTCACACACGTGTGACGCCATTTACCCTTTATAGCCATCACACAGGAAAGGAGCTGTGTTACAATCAGCCTTCCTCCCCAGTGGCTCTGCTGGGCCCTGCACTGGCCAAGCCACATGAGCCACACACCCCATCCTGGTCGGCACCACCTCTTCCCGGTAGCCCACACCTCCACCTCCACCTCCCCATGTTGGGTTTTGGTGTTCACCTCTTCCTCCTCCCAGTGAATCTTCAGCCAAGGGCCACCTCTGGAAGCTGACTGTGTGCTGTGTTGCATCAGTACCTGCACAGCTCATGATTCAGCAGTTGTACAAGTTTCATACCTGTTAGGGACATGCCAGAAACCACAAATGTTCCTTAGCCAGCAACAGCAAAAGGAACTGGGAGTTTTCCACTCAGCTCAAAACAACAATGTCTGCAGTAGATTTTCTTGCAACTTAGTTCAATTTCATTGCCAAGGGATGAGAGCCGAAGAGGATGCCAAAGGATGAGAGCAGGAAAACCAGCATCTGGATTTCTAGAGCCCAGAAAGCCTGAGATCTTCAAGAGAACAAGTGACCCATTACCCTGCACTGAGGTCTACTTAAAGGGAAAAAAAGTCTTCCTGGAAGCAAGGCCGTGAAACCATTAAATAGTTTAGGAAAATCCCAGGCTGTGAGCTCTACTAAAAGAAAACACTTGTGAGGTACATGAAGCAAAATGCAAACATCTCTACAGGCGTCAGCTTGAAACTACCATTATCCAAACAAGTGTTGGCACAGGAGCAGTGGTTGTGGTGTGCGAGCTGCGTGTCCTGGTGCCAGACCCCAGGCAGAAGGGCTGCCCTGCTGCTGATGGAGCAGTGGGTAACCCAAGAAGGGACATCTCCTGGCATCCCGCAGTGCCTCCCGCCAGCTCTGCCTGCCAGGAAGCCAGGAATGTGAGAATGTGAGCCAGCAATGGCAGGACTGCTTCTCACTTAGCGCAGCAGAGCCTGGATGCAGCCTGATCGGTTTCATCCCACTGTTGGCTCAAATGAGTTGAGCTGGCAAGGAGAGCTGTGACAGCAAATGCTTGTGGGAGGAGCACAGGAAGCTGTGTTCCCTGCCTCCTTCCTGCTCCTTTGCCTCCCCCTGCTCTCTGCAGAGGTTTTCAGATCAATACAATGTAGGTGTGAGGGGGAAGGATTGGACAATTGGGGCTGGCAATAGGAAAGCTGGTCTTTGCTCAGGGATTATAGTTTCGGTGTAGCCAAGATAACAGTGATTGGCTGCAGTTGTCAGGAAAGAAGGGAGTAGTTAAGTTGAAGGAGTAGGAGGGATTGCTGGCTGCTCCAGCTTGTGCTTGGGAAAAGTGGCACCCCTCTGAAGAAGTGGAGAGTAAGAGAGGATGGTCCATGCTGGATTGCCATACTGCGTTAAATGAAAACATCCCAGGCCAAGGGTGATGCCAAGTTTCTTGTCAGGCCGCTCTCTCTTCTGGTTTTCCCCTCCCAAAGCAAAATTTTCTGGCAGCATTTGTTTAGCAGTGTGTGGTACAGGAAGGAATGGAGTATCTCCTTGAACTGTGAACTGTTGTAGGCATGGGAGTCCTCTCTAAAATAGCCTTGAGGTCATTTTCCCAACATGCTTGGATAGTAAGTATGTGCCAGATCCCCATAAGGGCTGCTTGGCTGTGATCAAGCAGGCGGCTTAATGACAGGAGATGCAAATGATTGCTGTGGTTGCTGGTTGGAGATGGTCTGAGCAGAAATGGGAGGCTGAGTTCTCATGGAGGTGCTTTGCATTGGGCTGCTGTGAGGTGGGGGCACGTGGCCTGAGCAGGACTCTGAGCTCTGCCAGCCCTTGGTGTGGCTTTGAAAAGGTTGCATCTGATAAATACTTACTTTAAGCATAAACTGAGTACAAGAGGGAAGGATGTGCTCTTAGCACTGCTTGAGCTTTGCTACCAACTCCCACAGTACATACCTGACAGATGACCACCCTCTCCCTGTGTCCGTGTACTAGTAGGTGTGTTGATGTACCAGTACACTCTGCGGTGTGCTGTGTTGATAGTAAAGTGTTTCAGTGCTTGGCTTGGGCTTCTGCCTGGAAAAAAGTACATACCTGGCGCACACCCAAGACCTATTTATAGCAGGAGTTCCTAGAAGAAAGTGTGAAACCTCAGAAAGCAAGGAATTGATAAAGAATCCTGTAGAGAGCAGCGAATTAACCCCCCGCCACACACCAATAGCCCCAGATCCCAGTGAGAATCTGTACCAAGTGATTTAATGAAGAAAACACGAAGGAAGGTGAAAGAAACAAGGGCAGCCTGAGAGTCCTGCCTGAAACACCCCATCACCAGCAACAGCCCATAGGAGAGATCCCAGGAGCTTTTTGTCCTTCTTACAAACCCTGTGGAAACAAACCCTTAGGACACAAAAGACTCCATTCTCCATGGACACACACAGTGCCTTTGAAGACGCCTCTGCTGTATAACCAGCAATCTGTGCTTCAGACTCCTCCAGTCCTCAAACCTTTCCTGTTTTCCTGTATGTCTTTAAAGAAGGATCTACTCGGGAAGATAAAACCTCCCTAGTGTGACCTCTGAAATGGGTACTGGTACAGTGGTTGTTCCCATCAGGTACATGCAGTTGTAGCATCAAATGTAGTTCCCCCTCACAGGCAGTGGATGTTTCTCTCACCTCGTCAGGAGCTGCTGAGCTGAGGTCCTTGGGGAATCCCACGCTTTATTTTTCACTCTGCATGCCTGGCTATTGCAACAGGGTGATCTTGATCCTGCCTGGGCTTGAGGGTGTATAATTGAGCATTGAGCCCATATATGTTAAAAACAACAATAACAACAACAGAACCCCGGCCAAGCCCCCAAACCAGGCATTTCCTAACTTGTGTGTGGAACAGGGTGTCCTGTCCAGTGGATATACTGCCTCCTTCCCGGTCCTCCTCTGTAAACACCATTACCTTCTGTGTTTATCCAGTCCGTATGCTCCTTGCAGTTCTGTGATTCCTTCAGTTGTTCCACCCTCCGGACGAGTTGTAACAGGCACTAAATGATGGGAGTTTTGTTGCTTGCTTACTTTATACACCCGCAATTTCCTGGTTTATATGTCCAGAGAGTAGTAGTCTTTAATTTAATATTATTCATAGATTTTATTGAGCATTAGTTAACTTTGTAAAGCACCTTAATAGGCTGAGTCTTTTTAATTATATATGGCAAAACCTATAGAAACAAAGGAAAATTACCCAATTTGTTCCAGCTGGTTTACAAAGAGCCCTTGAGGTGACTGAGCATCACTTTCCCCTTTTATTGCACTTCACACATTTCCCAGCTCCTGTCAATTCAGATCACATCTAACCTCCCTTTCCTGATGCAGCCTCTGCATGCAGCGTGGCTGCCCCTTCTCCCTCCAGCACTGAGCCAAACTCCGATGTCTTGTCAGTTATTTTAGGCAGGGGGAAGACCACTGACATAGTCCGGTGGAGTTTTCTTTTCCTGCTGCTTACTGGAAACATGCAAAATGCTGGGGGTTGACTTTGCACTCGTGGCTCCTAATGCTTTGCAGGCATAAAAGTACCCACGTGTTTGTGGGGCTGCAGATCCACTGTTTGCTCTCACCACAGTCTTGTTCCTTGTTTCTTTGTGCCTCTATCTCATTATGCAAACCTGCAAAATAAGAGAGAAACTCTCCCCTATCAGATCTTAAGTCCTTCCAGCCCTAGCTGTTCTGTGATTCTAAAGGTGAGCACCTTTTCCAACACAGCAGTGTGTTGCCTGTGTTTCAGCGAGAAGCTGCAGTTCCATGGCACTGTCTCATCATAAACTTCAGCTATTTCCTACAGTCATCCTAAAACCCCTTTAAATCTTGTTGAACTTGTAATGCATTCATGTCTATTGTGAAAATGACCAGGAAGCATTTTCTGTAACTGTATGTTGGCTGAATGACTCCATATTGGTTCATGTATCTCCTTTACACAGCAAAAGCTGCCATAAGCCATTTCCTAGGTACCCATCGAGCACTGTCTGGCGCATCAGTGAGGTGTGAGCTAAAGCTGCAGCTCTGGTTTGTGTATCTAGAATATGTTTGAATATCAGCTATACCACATCCTGGACGCAGCATTAATTAAACAGACTGGCCCTGCTTCAGGCCCCAATGGACAAGCATCCACATGGCAACTGTGAGCCTTGTCGGCAGCAAGAGATTAAGGAATTAATTGGCAGGGTTAATCTTCATGTCAGGGATGGAAATGAATTGTTAATTTGTTTGGATGAGTGTAAAGTCCTCTCGCAGCGATGGCAGGTGGGATCACATGGGGAGAAGCCTGCAAAGCTGCCCTTCCAGGGGACCTTCCTATTTAACACCTTCTGCAAACAGACCTCGGGTTCTTTTCCCGCTACGTGCGAGACTCCTGCACAGGGACAGAGCCGTGGGTTGTGCTGCTTGTGTGTAACCTCCGTCCTTGCAGCCGACAGCGCATGGGAGATTGGAGAGGGCCTGGCTGCAGCCTAGGAGGGCCCCTTCATTTTATGGCTTTTCTTTCTGATCTTGCTCCTGGTTGCTGCATTGCAGATACTGGATCAGGCCAAGCTGCTCCAGGATCTACAGATGGAGGGAGAGATGTGCTGTTGGGGCAAGTGGTACCAGCCCTGCACACACTGTGTAGAACTTGCTGGGTCTGTATAGGCACTAAACCCCCTCCTCCAGGACATTGTAGTATGAGAATCTGTCAGATCACTTAATGCTTTCTCCTTTCTGCTCTCATTTTACTCTCAGGACAGCAGAATATTTTCCATTTTAGTGTCTTTCAGATCTGTTAAGGCTAATACATTGGTCACGTCACATTAAGACATAGGTGAAAGCACCTCAGGGCTTAAATTACTGAAATGTAAATGTAACTTTTTATCATTGTGCTCTCTTTTGTGCATTGATCTAATGAGTTCAGCAATAAGAAGCACTTTCTCTCCATGCTGTGGTGTGATAGGTTATGGCACAACCCGATTCTAGACGTGACATTAAATAGGACTTGCCTGCACAGAAACCTGGGATCTTTCCAGGTGTGCAGCAATCCTGTTTAAGACCTTGCAGTCAAAACACTACCCTGTTGCTCACATTTTAGTTCCCACCATCAGCTCTTAAACCTACTCTTCCATTTCCCCTGAGGTACCACTGGTCACAGCACACAGGCACTGCAAAATGTGTACAGCAGGTTAGGTGACAGTCACAGTCTGATCTGCTGAAGTGAATTTGTAAGATGTTGCTGTTATACACAGGCAAGGTATGCTCCTCATTTTTGGAAGAGCCTTCGTGTGTGTGTATGAATATCATAGAATGAGGTACTGAAATGCAGGTACAGTCGCTTCCTGTTGTTTGTGACAGTCGTGAGAAGCCACCTCTTTGTGCCCAACACATGATTTATGGGGAGACTGATACTGTTCCAAGGCGCTGTAAAATAACGAGAGGTTTTCATAGCCAAAACCACTTGGCTGGGTTTAGCCTCCACATCCACATCCTGTCTGTGCATAGTGTGTCATGATGGGGATACTGAGTCCTGCCAGTAAAAGTACTCAGGTATGGGGGGTTGGTTTTGGTGCTCAAGTTCAATCCCCTCCCAAAGGAGTGCTCACTGCTGTGCTTGTGTCTTCTGACACCGACTGCTTCTCTTTCCCACACCCGCCCCATTTCCCTACTCCTCCAGCTTTCATCCCACACCCCCATACTGCCTCTGCCTCTCATTTTTACCTCTGTTCTCCTTAATGAGAAATGTCTTTGTGCTGCTTTTCCCATCTGTGTGAGCCTACAGAGACTTCCATCCATTGATCATTGGAGGAGCAGTTTTGCTGGAGAGAGGAGAGCAGGGTGTCCAGCAAGGTCTGGGACACTGAGTAGAGCTAGAAGCAAAGCAGAAGGGCTGGTCTGATGTTTGGGTGATGGTTTTCGTTAGGCTGTCACAGTCACTGAGTGCTAAGTAAGAATATGTCTGATGTGATACTTAAGGTATCCTTAATCTGACCACTGTCACTTGTATCTGAGACCACAAATAATAAGCTCTGCCATCAACTGATACAGCAACTCTCTTGTGCATTTGTGTAAACCAGTTTTGGGGCTGTTTTGCATTCTGCAGGTTACTTGAGGCAATCTCTTTGTAGGTGTCTATTGAGCACTTGCTCGTACTCTCACCTTGCATTTCACGTTCTCCTCTGCCCACAGGCAGCCAGATGGTTGACTGTAAGCCAAAACTAAACTCTTTTCTTTGGAAGGGATGGGGGCTCAGAGGTTTGCAGTTGTACTTAATCAGGTAGAGTCTGTCCTGTGTAACTAAGGCGGCCCACAGCCTGTTGCTGGCACAAGCAGCTACTCCAGTGCAGGCCAATTGAGCTGCCATTTTTCATTCCATGTAGAACTGTGCTTTATGGGTTTTGGACTTCCTGATGTCCCAAAGTGCCAGTAACATGGTGATGTTCTAGTACTGCTTTTGTGTACTGTTATTTAATATCACTATGTTAGGAATTATGACCACTACATAGTTTAGAACCAATCTATGCCACAAAGTTTAAATACTGAAAGTGAATGACTGGGTTCATCACAGACCTAGTTAATTCCTTGTGTAGTAGCCTCTAATATCCATCCATAATGATGTTAACATGCCATGTAATCAGCTTTATAAAATATAGGAGTTGGCTTCTATGTCCCTGTGCTCATTCAGTGCCCTAAGGAGAGCACTGACAATCAGAGGAATTTTACTGGAAAACAGGCATTTCTACAGCAGATGTTTTTGGGGGATTGTAGAGCAATTGACTGTCTTCGTATCTACTTTGGCTGCAAACTACACTGTGCAAACTTCTTTATTTACAAAATGAGTTCAGTGCTCTCTTTCAGTGTTCAAATCGGGTGGTAAAGCTGTGGAGCATGCCCTGGGAGTTGATTAACTGAGAGCTCTTACTCTGCAAGTTGTGTGTTCCCATGCAAACATCAAAAGTACTGGAGCTACAAACACAAGCCTGCAGTACCTGCCCTGTCCCTGTGGCAGAGCACAGCATTTACTGCTTGTGTAAAAACTAAATGTATTTTTAAGGACAATTAATTTCTTTATGAAACTTAACAGTGGATGAAGTGGAACTGAGACCATGAACTTAGCGATAGGGTATTTTAGGATCATTGAGTAGGAGACCTTTTAGCAATGCAAGACCAGAATTTGATGTTTAGCATTTTCTTTTCTAGGAGTTACGACCCATTCTGCAGGTGCCAGGGCCTGAACAGTGTCTCCCCCTGGATTTTCTGAGGAGGTTTCCTGTCTTTTCTTCAAAGTGGAATCAGGAAGAAGAAAATCTTTAGGAGGCAAGACCCTGACAGAAATTTCATCATCTCATTCATGGCTGTGTGGTAGGTACTGTTTGTCTGTTGTCCTATGGTGGCAGGTACACTGCCTTAGTCATTCTGTGCTATGGTTGCAAGGTTGTTCTGATGTACTTAAATCAATGAAGTACACTGTGGAGATAATCTTGTTTAAAGGAAACCCAATAAAATATCCTGTAAGATTAATACACAAGATGAGAAATCCAATTAGAGCACATCCTGCCACTTCAATCATTATGGGCACGATCCCCACAGGTAGGTCCTGTCTGGTACACAGGAACTGTAAGTGGAAGGGCAGGTTTGATGGATCTGTCCCAATTCTTGGTTATGGATAGTTCAAGAACCTAAAGCAGTGATAGAGGAAGGCAAATCTCCCAGATCAGGAAGAAATGAGCTCAGCTAGTAGAAGACAGGTATTTCTTGACACTGCAGCCATTTATCCTAGAGATACGGGACCAGAGATGAAGAGCACAAGGCAGGTTTGACACTTTTATTAACAAAGAGCCCATAGGGCTCAGTCATTAGTACAAAATACAATCATGTTCCTGTAGGTTAAACAGCTTTTGTTTTTTCTTATGTTTTTCATTTTGTCTCTTTTAAACTGTTTCACAGTTATCAAAACAAAGCCCCTGCATATTAAACTTATTGTGCAAACAGTAATTATTTTAAGGATCAATTTCTGCACTAAGCCAAGTGTCAGAGAGCAGAACTTAATCTTGTTTTCACCCCTCCTTTGAAGGGCGACGTGTGCTTCCTAAGAAACACATTCTAGTTGTCTTTTTATTTTTTTGCAGCAAACAATCTAAGGCCACAGTTTATCTGCAAATAATACAAAACAACTCGAAGACTTTAAGGGGAAAAGGGGGAAAGCACATCTTTACCCTTCATGCTCTTGTTTGCTTGACCATGTTTATCCCAAGTAGCACACACCACCTATCAGGTGTTACAGTCCAAAGAAGCACCTAACATTCTTTAAGCTAGTATTTGGAATTATTAACATGCAAGTTAATACACCGCCACATTACTTCCCAAATAACTATAATGGTATCTGTTTAAGGAGAATACACTTGTTCCCTTTCCAGGGGATGTGAGTGGGAATCCTGCACTGATTGTATGGGCATGCCATCACGAACTCAAAGGCATGAGATCTGATCTCGAGACTTAAGGTAAATACTGATCTTTAGAGTGACCTTTCTAACACGTGCACTCCCATTTTGGTTAAAGCTGCATCTGCTGTAGAGAACAATACTTAAAAGTTGCACATGAAAACAGTAACTGCAGTTTGAGTTTGGAAATGTGCATCTCTGTGTCTTTTACACTGGTGCAAAAGTGACTTGAGGTGAAGTGCTGGGAATCAGACAGTGTATGAAGTCATACTAAAAGACTCAACATATGTATCTGTGTGTGCCTGTAGAAAATCCCTGCTTCTGAAATGAAGCTAGATTTAATAGAAAAAACATTTAAACTTGTTTAAACTGCAGTTATTGGTGAAGTTAAGGAAACTCAGTTACTATTCTTGCAGTTACCAGAAAGTACAATGTTTCATCACATGAAGCACTGGGTTTTGACCCCAAACCTTTGTGTAATACACATGGAATAGTTTGAGTAGTTCAAAATCCCCAGTCATTTCAACACTTGACTGTAAACTCACGGATCAAGGATGCTGTGTTTCTACTTCTTTAAGTGATGTCTTGATGGTGCCTTAACTTATCCCAATTGATGCTTGGCAGGAAGCAAACATTCTACTTTTAATGAAGGCAGCAGAAGGGTTTGGTAAAATGCAGTGCCTTCACCCTTAGCAGCAACAAACTCTCACTGTTCTATATGACCTGAGGAAGAAAACATTAAAATATTGCACCAAAACAAAACAGCAAAAAACAAACAAGGAAACACACTAACAAAACCCAGTATGGATAGCAAAGGACCAGTGCAGCCCCTGACAATGGATCTCTAGACAAAAATGCAGGAGGAATGAAAAGCTTTGTGCCATTCCCAGAGGATTTTGTTCCCCTGATGTCTGCTTTCACTTCAGTTATAAGCTATGTCTATTCTGGGTATATTTACACCTCTCCCTACGCCTCCTATCTCAGTCACTAACCACAGAAACCATTTAGGGTCCTGTTGAGAACCTTGAAGTATACTGGAGCTGTAACAAGACTTGTTTTGGTCTCAAATCTGACCGTAAGTAAATATCCAAAACAGAGGTAGGCTTATAAAGGCTTCTGAATAAATAAGTATTGTCCATTTTGCTAAATATACCTGCTCTTGGCGAAAGGCTTCTCCCTTGCCATGCTTCCCCTCATGCTATCCATAGGCTTAAGATGCAGAAAAAGAACTCACAGTAGAAGAGGCTAGAATAATTCCCTTAAGAAATCCCTTGAAAGAAAGCATAGTGCATAAGCTCTTATCGAAGTTCCATTTTCTTTTGCATACTTGTGTCTTTCATTCAATACACGGCTGCCTTCATAATATTGCGTAATAGCTATTCTGTCATCCATGATGTCTTTAGGATCATTATGAATGATGAAATAGTACCACTTGGCAGTTGTTAGAAGGGCAGGTTCTCATGAAATACAAAGTTAAGCTAGAGCGAAGACTTCACTCCATGATTTAGTAGTGTTCCTTTCTTGGATGCAGACAGTGCAACAACTGAAGCCCCCTGAACACTGGATTCTTTTGGAAATGTTTTCTCACCCACATTCTGTCCCACAACACAAGTTCTTCTAAGGAAGTTCACAACATAATGATGTAAATTCTTCCAAAGTGTTCCAAACAAAACAAATTCTCTCTTCAGAAGATCCTTGCATCTCCTCCTTGTACTTTATGTATATCCACTCTTCAGAAAGCTTTCAGTATTTTCAGGTACTCCTCGAATATCCCAAGCAGAGCTGCTCCCCACAATGTCCTCTGTGCAGACTTAATCCAGCAGATTCTCTTCCATCACCAGACATGCTCATACCTCCCCTCTCCATTCTCCTTTGCCTTTCTTGCAGATGAACTTAAGTTTTGGAAAAGAAAACTGTTTCCTTTTTAGCTGCACTATCAGCTTAAGCAGCAAAAAGATTTAAGACATTCATCACAACGATGCTCATTACAAATCCACTTCAGAGCATGAATGAAACGGGCTGAATTTCTTCTACATCAGTTGGATGTGGATCAATCTACAGAGAGAAGAAAGGCCACAATTACTGTCTGTAACACTTGCATTTCTTTATGCAGGGCTGGCTTTTTTTGCCATCTGACAATAAAACAGCACCTGCTGTTTATTTTTTTACCTCAGAATAAAGAGGTGGAGGCTGAAACCGGAACTCTTGTATGTAAGCAAAGACAGGACAACACAATTGTTCCTCACAGTCTATTGGTGGTGGATAAGCAGGAACATGTCTGGAGAACTCTTCCTCAGACACTACATCAGCATAATTTGGTGGTGCTGAAACACAAGGGATGCTACTGTCAGATTTCAAACTATTCATTCACAGTGATACAACAGATTACAGCATCCTAGACCATGAAAACTGTATTAAATATTATACTATTATCAAATTGTATGAAGTGCACTATACTCATATATACTCAAACTAGAATTATGTTTTCAGTAAGCTTAGGTGATTCAGCAGGAATACTACAGATGCTGTTAGGGCTACTCCAGCAACAAAACCTGTGTTCTATCATGGTATATTCAGCAATTATTAACTTTAAGGCACCTACCTCCAACACAGAATTCCCACTATCAGAAGTTAGTTACTACAGGACTCAGCTGATAGATAGAGGTAAAGAGAGACTTAAAAAAGGCTGGAGTTAGATCTTTACCCATCCTTCTGGATCTTGACTTAGATTTATGTGCCTCACTTCTCCTGAGTCATAGTTTAATGGCCTACATCCCTAGTAGTGCCCTTAAACAGCACTGCTACCCTTCCGCATAGACAATGCTGTGCTGTATTACAAAGATTTCAATAGGTGTTACCTTCAGGGTGTTCTGGCATGGTCAATGCCAGCCAGCTCATATCCATACTAAAGTGGCCGGTAATGCTGGAGTTTCTGCTTGAAAATCCAATACATGGAATAGTGCCAATCACCAGAGGCATTTCAATCATCAATTTCTTAGCACCAGGAATATGGATATACACCTATGTGACAACCCCCCAATGAAAGAAAAAAAACATCATGAGACCTCATTGAATTGCTGCTTCTAGAAGCTGTCCTACTCCTCTATGCTACAGATTGCTTAGAAATCAGGAGTTTTCTCATCTTGGCTATGTTTAGCTAATACTCTGGCAGCTTTCCTTATTTTCCAGCAATTTCCTTCTTTCTGTACCTTGTCTCTAGGTAGCATTAAAAAAAATACAAGAAAGGTTGACAAAAATAATTCTGCACTTTGAGTTTGTCCTCCCACTTCTGAACCAAATCACTAGAGGAACCCCCTCAGCTTGAACTAGTTTCCTCTAATAATCTCTGGAGGCCTTAAACTAAATTGCTTCTTTCTCAGAAACATTCTTCCACTTTACCCATTATTCCTATCTTTCCATTTCAGAATCTCCTCATGATCTTCAGTCCCTCACTTATGTGGTACATGATATTTATTTCTATTTACTGTTGTTCCTAAATTCAAACTCTAACAGTTGCTCAGTAAATCCTTCTGTCCCCAACTCAATAGTCAAGAATATGCACATTTGTAATAAAAAGCCATACTTACAGCTAATGAATATTCTACTCTAATAATACAGCAGTCAAGTATAGAGGGGGATACAGGTGGGATTTTCAGAGTTTTCCCATTCCAGGTATCTGTACTCCCAGAGGCAATGTGGTTTCCTCGGACATTGGCAACCATCTGACGGAAGGTTTTTGTCTTCCCACTGGCCAGGTAAGTTTGTGTTTGGAAAATGGCAGCTTTTGGAACAATCAAACGAGAGGAACAGTTCTCAATTTCTGCATAGATTGGAATGGCTTCCCCTTCAAGACAGAGAAAGTTCAGTGAATAATTTGTATTTACCAACTTTCCTCTGGGAGTATCAAAGCATGTTATGCAGCACGTACATCATCTGCAATGTTATGAGAACAATACTTGTTAGTTTCCTCAAGCTAGGCTTATTTTTTTTGCTGCAGAGTGGTATCCAGGCAGAACTACAGCCACCTACTACATTTTATATATAAACAATGATTAATTTTGAAACATTAAGCATAATATGAAGCAGCTATAAAAGCTTTATTGCAAATTACATGCCAGTCTTCCTCTTACACAGTACTAACTGAATTTCAGAATGCTTTTATTTCCTCAATGTATCTCATGTTACCAAGATCACAAAGAAGCTGCTAAAGCTCATTCTTACAGAAGTGTAAACCTACACAAACAGCACATAAACACCTGATTATGTCCCCAGTTAAGTATTTTATCCCAAATCAAAGCATTTTGTTGTTCTTTACCCTCAAATATACATGACTTTTCCATAACATTACTAACAGGACCTCCTTTAAAATCATATTCTTAACGGGCGAGTAGGGGGAAAGGCAAGATGATTTTTGTTAAAGCAAATTCATATAGATCTCAGGTTACTACCTACTAAACAGAACTATTCTTTCAGCTATAAAGTGTTGGTTTTCAGAGATTAAAAACCCCTATGAGATATAATAACTACTCTTACCATTACAGTATCCCTTCCTCTCAATTTTGGCACTGAGAGACACTGGCCCAGAAGTGAAAAACCAACAGCCAACCATCTTCTCCTGACTTCTTAGAACAGGTGTCTATAAAATATAGAGTATTTTTCATTTTAGGGCATGAAGCTACCAATCACTTGCAGTTATGTGTATCAGTCATTGCAGTCTAGCCCTAAAATCCACTGCATTTGACTTGCTGTATTACTCAGTGCACTGGAGTTTTGCCACCACAAAGTGGAACCAGGGTTTGACTATCTAAATATATGACTTTTAGAATCCCAGTCTGCATTTACACCCCACCAACTATGTAACACAGGGAGCAATGGAATGTAATCTGGCTTCAGAAAGCTTGATTTAGCCAGTTCTACAGGTGTGACTTTTTAAAGGGCTAATGGAGTACTGCAGTATTTATGCCCTTGTTCCTCAGTGCAGAAGAATGCAGAATTAACTTCAGCTGCAAGCAACTAATAGTTAAGCAGGTGAATTGTTTTTACCTTTGTATCCTTCAGAAGAAAGAATAAATGCAGACACACCAGATTAAGGTGATGCATCTTCATAACTTGCAAGCCACATAATCCCCCAAAAATTTAGGCTCATGACAAAAACCAGCTTAATTATCCCTGGAGGACTGTCACATTATATGACAATTACACTTTATATTTTTAATTAGAATAAACTTATAAATGCACATGTCAGGGGTCCAAAGTAGGATTCAAGCTGCTTAAAATTATTTACTGGCACTGGTGCCCAGTCAATAGAATTATAAAGTCCAGAAAGAATGTGTAATGCTTTGCACTTCTTTTGGTGGTAGCCTTCATTAAGACAGGCACTGCCTATTCTACATGCCCTCTCCTGTGCAGTAACCAGTAGCCTATTCTATCCTTACTATATCTGGATGTGCTGTCTTCACACTCCTGACATACAGTGTTGAATATAAAGACTGTAGTCTGCTTGCAGATGTCACAGCCAAAATAGTTCTCCAAGTTCTCCCTAAAGATTAAAATGTAAGCATATAAAGAGGAAAAAAAGACCCTGCTCAAAACATCTCTTAGCTACACTCACATCATGATGAAATGTTAAAATTATCCTAGCATTTTAAATAAAATAGAAATTACTCATTCATATTTAAATGAATAACCATTTAGATCCAGTTGCTATCATGAAAGTGCAAGGTATAATTTTATATTATTTTCATAATATGGGTTGAGATAAAAGAATCCAGCTCATTAGCTTCCATCTTGCCTATTTTCTCATTACTTAATGCCTGATCTTTCTTATTACTCTGCAGTATTTCTAGTGATTATTAGAAACTCAAAGCTATAATGTGGCCAAATCTGTCATAAGAAAATAACTGAAAAGATCTCTGAAGCAGCTGCATGCACACACTTAATGTTAGAAAACGACATGCAAAATGGAAGGATATGTAACATAATGGCCAGAGCATAAATGACAGGCTGGGCATGATTAATACTCTTCTGTAATTACTGTTCCTCAACCTACTATTATTGTAGAGTTTAGGACACTGCAGCCCTGTGAATGTAGTTGCTCTGGTAAGAGTAACTACTTCATGTTTGTGCATTATTATTATTAAGCTTTATTTATGCATCTGAAGCCTGCGTAACTTTTTGGCAAGAGCATCTCTGCCAGCAGGGATGTAATCAATGGTATTAAAAAAAACCCACTCTGTTTGCTATTCACACAACCTAAGATCATCTATTTATAGAGAAAAGCTTAGGGAGCTTATATGCTTTCAGAAGTCAGAAAATGACACTCTAGAATAACATGGAAATGGCTATGGCTGGATGTGAATGCTTCTTGGAAGGGATTTTTTTGCAGCTGGCTTTGGAGGGGGGAGGAGGAGTGGAGGGGACCCTCTTACCAATAAAGCTGGTGAGCTGACGTCGATATGGCTGATGACCTGAAGCTCTGCCTGTACACTCTGGTCAGGTGCTGCAGGCCTCTCCAGTATTGCTTTCACATAGTACTCAATACTGCCGTACTTCCCAGTGAAAGAGGTCACCAGAGGTCTGAAAGGAGCAGGCACAAAAGCAGAACCATCAGTTTATCATTCAGTTCCAAGCACCAACGCTTCCTGTGTACATAAATGTTTACCAATTTACAGCTTGTGCTTTCAGGGCCTTAGGGAGACTGAAGCAAACGTGACTTGTCAGTGTGGTGGCTGATTAAGACAAACATATAAAGCTGATCTATCAGTTTGATATTAAAAAAAGCCACAAGTCAAGTGACATTCAGTTAGTGTTCCACAACAAGCAGTGTCCAGCACAACCCTCTCAGGGTGGATTGTTTAACTTACTCTTGAGGGAGTTGAAAGCTGAACGGAAATTCATGTCTTCCATCGAGAAGAACTAAGCTTTCCTCACCTGTAGGATAAAAATGAGTGGTATGTTTTAGTTATTCCATAAATAGCAGAACAAAGCAGACCCTATTATAAATTATTTATGTATAAAAACACCCAGATGCGAGGGACTAGGGGAAGTTTTAATTGATCCCAGTGGGTTCTGGATTGGAGCCCATGCTTTATTTATGCTGGGATGCAATTTCAATGGAAAAATCAAGGAAACATGGAGACCTTGAGTTTCAGTTCAGGACTTCTGCCAATTTCCAACCCAAAATGGCTTCTGGAAAGCATAAAGTAAGTTTCTTTTCCTTTCCAGCAGGAGGGCCATTAATCTACTTTCAAAATTAACAATTGAACTAATTTTTGTGCTAAAAAGCTGCAATTTGAGGGTCAGTATTATGAAATACTATTAATATACATAGTCTTAATATATTCTACTGCTTCACTATTTTTAAAGGCCTACATTTACTTTCCCCACAGACAAACCTGAGCTGCCTTTCACCCTTACAGAATGAAACACCATTTCCCCATGATTCTTCTCTGCTGCCGTAATGCTGCAGTGTCCAAGTGACAGCTCTGCCAGCTGGAGACTCATCAACAGTGAGCCTCTACTTTACTAAGCCAGCGCACAGGGAAGAAGGCGGCTTCGAGGGGCTTCCACAGGTACCTTCCCCTGACGGTGCTGACAGAGCACAGCCAGCACGAAGGCGCCCGACGTCATTTATCAAAGGGCAAACCGCGGCGGTAAATCCAACAGAGCGAGGAAACCCCGAGGTGCGGCTCTCATGCCAGACCTGTTCCCCGTTTCCCAGCCGTTCGCACAAAGCTGGGCTGAGCCCTGGCTCTAACACGTGAAGGCTGCCAGAGGGCTGCGGTGCGGGAACGCCGTCCCGGTGGCCGGGCACTGCCTGGGCCTCCCGCCGTTCCTCAGCACCAGGCCCGGTGCCAGGTTCTCCCGGCGGCGCGTTTCAACCCCCGAGCGCACCCCCATCCCATCCCAGTATCCGGCCCTGCCGCCTTCCTCCTTAAGGGGGGGGCGCCCGCCCTCCGGTCCCACCCCCGCTGCGGCGGCCGGGCGGGAGCATCCCCGCAGGGCCCGACCCGCGCCCCCTCACCTTCGGGTGGGTCCCGCAGGAGGCTCTGCCGGATGTCCAGGTATCGCACCTCCGCCTCCCGCCGCGGCCCCGGGCCCGGCGCCCTCACCGCCACCCCCCAGGTTCCCGCCCCGGGGACAGCGCCTGAGCTCTCGCTCCAAGCGACGCGAGCCCGGCCCGCGGCCTCCAGTCGCAGCCCGCGGAGCGACAGCGGGCCCGCCAGCTCCAGCAGCACCTGCCCGGACACCGTGTCCCCGCTGCAGTAGCCGCCGCCGCCGCCGCTTCCCCGCCGGGCCTCGTCCTCCAGCACCAGGGCCAGCGTCTTCACCGCCCCGCCGGCCCCGGGGCCCTGGCCCGGCCCGGCCGCCGCCATCGCTCCCCGGCTTGGGGGAAGCCTGCGGCCGCCCTCGACGATTGCTTTAAAACCCGTCCGTCTCCGCCAGCGCCCGCAGCGGAAAGTCCCGCCCCGGCTCGCTCCTCATTGGCCACTCCTCAGCTCCTCGCCCCACCATTCGCCGCGGGCTACCCCTGGCCCCCCTTCTCATTGGTTCCTCGGCGGGCTCACACTCGGTGTGCGTCACGCTGCGTGATCACCGCGGCCGAGCCAATCGGGTGCGGGCAGCCGCGCGTGGACAGAGCCTCGATTGGCGGCGCGGCCGCAGCTGCCTGGGGAGAGAGCCAATGGCGCGGCACGGCCGCCACGTGCACAGCCTGTGGATAAACAGGCGGGGAAGGGGCGGGGCGGTGGCTGAGGGGAGGTGCGTTCGTGCCGTGCCTCGGCCCCTGTCATGGCGGCTGAGGTGGACCGGGGCTCCCGCCGCGGCTCGCGTTGGATTCGGGCTCAGTCTCTCCTCGCCGGTTCAGGACGTAAAACAGAGCAAAGCGGCGCGGTGCCGCCTTGCTTCCCCTGGTTTGTCTGGCGTTACTTCAGGAGCGCCCCAGCTCCTGCCCCACCGGTGAGCGGGTTGTGGGGGTGCGGCCTGGCCGGGATCGCCCGGACCCCGCTGTCACACTGGTACTGAGTTTTTATGCACTTGGTAACCCAACCTGGTCAGGAGCTTGTTTCTACAATCCTCTTCTTGTGATCAGATAGCTGATGAATATGCAGTGCTGACCAGTGGTAGGCCCAAGCAGCACGGCATAAACCTGCTTATACAGATCCTCCATGTGTAATACTTGGAAGATTTACCCACTGGAATTCGTGCAGAGTTTGCTGTTATTTTTACACGTACAAGCTTAAGGAAATCCCCAGCATCTATAGGAAGAGTGAGGAATGCACCTGTGTCACTAGGGGAGTGCAGCCTGCTCCAGCAGCCCCAGGTCCAGCCAAAATCCAACCCTACAGCCTAAAAAAGCTTTTCTTATACTGTACAGATACTAAAATCAGTTTTGCTGCAGGAAGTGTCATGTTCTGTGATTGCCTGAGCTGACTGTAGTGCATCTTCCTAAAAGTGTGTGTGGTGAATGATCTTCAGTAGCAAAGGAGTCATTTCCCGGCCCAAGTCACCTGCGAGCCGCATCTTCCTGCATTCCTCCATCCCTCTGAAGCTCTGGAAAACACTAGCCTGCTGTTCCCCAGCTGACTCAGGCAATTAGTAAAATTAGCAAAAATGTCTTCCAGGCTCAGAAGCTTGGCTTTTAAGTAACTGAAAGGAGAGCATCAGGCTTCCTGTGAATCCCTGCGTGCCCTTGTGATACACTGCCCCGTGCAACAGGCTCAGTTACTTCTGTGAAGAACTTGTCCTTGCTGAGAGCCAGGTAGGCCTTTTGAGCACCTTTTGTTGGCTGTGAGTTAATGCACATCTTGGTGTTAATCAGTAATAACGTGGGGAAAAGTAATGTCATTACAGATGGGGAGAATTCATAGGCTTTGTTTGGACCTTCGATTACGGGTTCCCTGTGATAACAAAGGATTATGTAACTAAAGAAAACAGTTGTTTGAAGATTTAAAGAATTTTTGGGTATTTGCGTCCTTTTGTGCTTTTTGAAAGAGTTTTTGTAGATATGCAAATACTACATTACAGTTGGGAATTGTGGCATACAAAATCATAGAATGGTTAGGGTTGGAAAGGCCCTTAAGATCGTGCTATCTTATTTTATAGTTCAATTAAACCAATACAGTTTGATGGCCTAGTTTTGCATAAATCTTTTCCTCATTTTCAATCTTTTACATTAGCAAGTATCAGGTTAGTTTTGTAGTCAGCAGAACATGCTTGGAGGTGCTTACTGGATATTTGCTTATTAGCGTTAGATTTGCTTAGGTACAATGTGTGTAGGCAATTTCTTGCAGCTGATTTTGGAAGTGTGATAAAAAGGGGGGGGAAAAAAAACCAAGACCAAACCAAACAACAAAATCTCATCCCTTCTTTTTTTCCTGTATGAATTAGATCTTGCATCAAAGTAATTGATTCTTTCCTAGTTTTATGCGACCATTCAGATGTTGCCTCCTGTTTATTCTTTGCAAATGAGGTAAATACGGAAATTAATAAACATGGAGAATTGCTTATGAAACAAAACATTACAGAGAATTAGTAAGAGTGGGGAGGTTTGAACAGCTTGAACAGCCTGTAGAGGACACAGTTAATAGGAACATTCTATCACAGTCAGGTGATACTTGTTCCAGGTGATTGTTTGCTCTTTAAAATATTTTTTTCAGTAGATTCAAAGACCAGAACTTGTTGTAGTTGTCATGGATTAGCTTCCTCATCCACCATCCTGGGAATAGTTTCTTGTGCATGAGGCATTTTAACTGACCAAGGCAGTAAAATTGTAGTGGGAATGGTGGAAACTACCACGTCACTGTTTTAGTCTGTGACAAGCTGGAAGAAAGGAACAAGAGATGAACACTCAGCTACTGTGGGTGTGTGTGTGATGGGGTAGTTGTGTGTAGGTGTATGTGTGAAAGAGAAAGAGATACATTGACATGCTCAGTTGTATTTTTATTTTACTTACTTGCTACTTAATTCAGGAGTGTATAAGAAAGAGCTGCCTGAACAAGTTAATTAATACACAAGTTAGACTGTAAGAGTAAAGAATACATAAAGAAAGGTCTCACTTGAGAGCATCCACAAAGCTGTGAACAGCCATAATCACAGTCTTACCTTGAAGGTGAAGGAACCAAGAGAACATCTCCCTGTAACAGCTGGTAATGTCCTGGCTCTGCTGGTTAATTTGGAAATGGCTGCTGTGGTGAGATCACTGAATTCAGATGGACCTGACAGTGTAAGTTTCTAGATGTAGTAATATTTTTTAACTCATTTCAGTGCACATACTGAAAATTGGCTACCAGGGCTTGAACCTGCCAGAAGTGTTTTTAAAAAGTTATCATGTAAGTTCCAAGTTTCCAACAGGAAGGACCTGATACATAAATGACACATAAATAACCATTTTTTGGGGAGCATATAAGATACAAAGTGGTCTTAGCAACAGTGATCTCTGCCAAGGTCCATCTCTCTTTTTCAGGGATACCAGTGGTGGCTGGGAAGGAAGTGAAAAACTTGATCAGTATTTGCTGTCTTCTTCCTGCTTGAAGGGAACTAAGAGAGAGCTCTCAGTCATGAGTCAGGCACCAGCATGAGGAGTTTGCCAACTAAGCCTTTTCTGATCTTAAATCAATAGACTGTCAGTTTAGAGTGAACAGCTATTTCCGCTGCTGGAGGAGGACTTTGAGAAGTGCTTATGAGAGCTGCTAACAGCTAATTTACAAACTGGGTTTCATATTTGAGGCTGCTGTACTATAACATCCATTCAAGTGTCTTATCAAGTACCAAACACAACAGGCAAAAAAACAGTGACTGAGTTCAGTGGCGGAGCCATGAGATAGGCTCTGCTGGCTCTGCTTGAATGAAGGTCTTACAAAGGCAGTGAACAGTGTGTAAGCTCCATCCTGACCTTTCCTTTGCACAGTAGGGAGGGTTTGCCCATGTGCCTCATACTTTAGCTGCAAATAGTTCCAACTACTTCATGTTACAAAGCGGTTGGGTGAGAGCAATGTTTACTCTGGAAACACTGAGGGACTCTTAAGTTCCCTCAGAATATAGGACTTTTTTTCCCAGATATTCAGAAATCCTCTTTCTGGGTTTGTTTGTAGAATCAGGACAGGGAGGGATGTGAGATGATGCCTTTCTTCCCCTATTTCGTGGCCTTTTATTGGTGCTGTGCTGAAAAAGCAGCCCTGGAGTAGGCTGTGAATTCTCCCTGGCACTTAAGGCAGCAAATGGCTATTGGTGACACTTGCTGTCACGTACACTCTTTTATTGCTTTTATTCTATTACCAGTAATTGAAAGGTCAGCCAAATTTTTCTTAGACAATTAAGTGACGTTTACAGATAGGAGCTCTCAGGGAGCCAGAGATGCTTTTCCAATGGCTGCTGCAAATGCAGCGCCCAGCCAGTCTGATGTGTCACTACTCCCAGTGTGTAAAACACCAGTAAGCAGATTTTTAAGACTCATGCTGTATGTGGTACATTGAGAAACGCAAATATGAGATACAGGCCCAGGAATCTAAAGGCACAGGTTTTATCTGGGCAGGTGTTTGTTCACACAGCCCACCAGACAAAGCACCTTCGTCTTGAAGGTCAGAAGACCAATCTTGTTATAAGGTTATGTCTGGGAATGGAAAACCACAAATGACAGGAGGATAGCTGATGTAGGAAATCTGAGGCAGGGGAGGGACAGAGGAGTAGGTTGCACTAGGCTGATGGCTGAGACACAAACTGTCAAGGCTCATGCACGGAGTTCCTGGTTCATACAGCGGCCTTCTGCCCTATTCTTACCTTCTGGGGGGTGGGAAAGGTGTGTCTCATCCCTGGGTTGAGAGGCTGGGGTGGAGGAAGAGGTTGTGGTGCAAACTGCAGTGGATTCTGTCTACTTTCAGAGGCTGCACAGTGCCGGGAACTTCCCCCGCACCTCCAGATGGACACTCTTGTGAGGTGGTGGCAGCAAGCCTGCCCACAGGACAAGGGTCCCCCCACCACCAGTTCCTAGTCCAACACACTGGAATTGCATCCTAGTATCTGATGTGCCGTCGTGTTGTTTCATGCACTAGTGAAGAAAACACTAGAGACCTGTTGTTTGCTTAAATATTTATATAGTGAATGAGGTTGCAGGATCTCTTTCTGCTCACATAAAAGTGGTCTAAAACAGGGCTCAGTCGGGCATCAGAGAACTGCTGCAGGGTGGCTTTGGATGTTTACAGCTACTACAGGCTCTGCAAGGAGCGCGAGTAGAGAAAAATGGATGTGGTTAGAACATCGCTTCATCCTGGTGTCTCCTGAGGACAGAAAGATTTATCGGGGTTAGTGGTGCCTGCACAGTTAGAGTGGCCTTCTGGAAGTGCTGCTGTGGAGGAAGAGCTTCCTACAATTGTAACATGTACCCCTCCGCATTTCAGTGGGTGACTTCAAAGCAGAATGGTCAGAAATACTCCTATAAATATCTGACACAGAGGGAGGATACAGATTTCTGTTGTTGAATCAACTCTGAAACAGAGGCTGCATTATTCATGTGTGGATCGTGGTTTGGTGTTCCAGCTC
This sequence comes from Psittacus erithacus, assembly GCA_009867235.2. Taxonomy (NCBI): domain Eukaryota; kingdom Metazoa; phylum Chordata; class Aves; order Psittaciformes; family Psittacidae; genus Psittacus; species Psittacus erithacus. Next base: position 251,599 of record WYDI02029469.1, on the reverse strand, counting down.
AAGGGAATGAATTGCCAGAAAGGGAAAGGGGAATTAGCAAATTCATTTGGGTTCTTAGTTGTTTGCTGCTTTAGCTGGTTCTTGCTACGGGCTGTAATTTGAGGGTTTTGAGGGCTTTGTAATGTGCCTTTTTGTTAATTTAAAATGATAAGTTTTGAACTTGGGATGAACCCGAATCTCATACCAGAAAACCTCACACTGAAGGGAAGTGCATGCCTGGATCTGAGCTCATCTTTTGATAGAGCATTCCTGTAAACAGGAATGTGTGCCTTGTGGCCTTACCAGTTCACACCAAGCATAGTAGTAGTATTTCTGAGAAAATACGGATGGCATATCCAGAATCCTTGTGAAGATAGTTCCGAAAATTGTAAAGATATTTGCTGGACAGCATCTAGCTGCGGCACTCACCCTCGCAGCTGTTTGGCTCTTGGCATGGCCCAACAATGCCATTAGCAGATGGGGAGGTGCTCCATGTGGAGCTGTTTTCTCACACCACCACTTCTGGTGGCTGCTGTTGTTGCCCAGGCTTAGGAAAGGTGTTACTTCAGCTGCAAATGAAGGTAGTGGAATGCTTTATGCCAAAAGGGAATACAGAGTAAGAGTTATGATGGATGGAAGGTGAAGTCAGCAGCCTGAGCTAACATGAGTGACTGGTAGGACCTGAAGCAGGTGGGAGCACAGTCGAGATCTGTGGATGGGAACACATGATTTAACTTAAAACAGTGATATTTGGCTTTTACTGCTATTTCAGCATGATTTGCAATACAAACACAGTATGTCCTTAAAAATATGTTTGTGTTGTGAGATGCTTACACTTATGTCAGGTTGTTAGGTGTTACAAGAGAAAGGATGATGTTAGGGAAGTTGTACAAATCCTTTCAGATAGTCGACTTCCTATGGACTAGCCACATGCTCCATGACATGGAACCTCTTCCCTCGTAACTCTGAGGGAGGGTTTGGAGTTTCATAGTGCCTGCCCAGACTGAAGTCCATCTACTCACGCTAACTTGATATCACAAGCTTTCCTAAGTTTTCCTTGCATGCTTTTGCTCAAGCTTAAAGCCAAGCCAGTATTTCAGGCATCATGTAACTGCAGTGCCCAGCACAGAGAGAAACAAAAGAAAGCAGGGCACCGTCACTGATAAGGTGTGGGGAAGTGGGGTCTTCTCACATGCTCCCATAAGAAATCAACTCTGGATGGCAGAAGGTGTCAAAAAAGCAAATATACCCCAAAAACAAGCCAGCTCCTTAACAACCTTGCCCTAAAATGATGACCAGAATAACCTAGGGCCTGTAGGCAAGGCATGTCAACAGGTCATCCAAGGATATTCTTGGTATCCCAGAGCACATGGAGCTCTTGCCTCCAGTGCTTTGGAGGGAGGTAGAACACCCCAGCAGTGGAAGCTGGACTAACAAATCTAGGGGGAAAAAAATCCTCTTACATTTATGAGTGACCAGCTGATGCTGCAAAGCATGAAATCTGATTATAATTACTGTCTTAGGGTAGAGCTGCATCTTTTATGAGCATGCGCCATTATGGAAGTGAATTGGAATCTCTCTCAAATCATTCTGTAGGCCCTGAGGAGACCAGGCTGTTTTGAATCACATCTTCCTCCCCTTTACATGTGTACAAGCAAAGACTCACAAACACTGGATCAGAGCATGCATCCCAGAAAGATAACTGAGTCTTGCCATAAGGGTTCTAGGACATGGCAACACTGCTGCTGTTTCTACTCACCTCTGGTATTTATTCATCTTTCTTCAAGGAAATAGTGTCTTAATTCAAGGTAGCCATTATTAGTTTCTAAACAGTAAGTCATTTTGCTGGTTTCCATGAGGTTGAATCATTCCTATTACTGATCTTTTCTAGCTATCTACCCTCTCAAACCTTTCCTTTGGTAAGCTGAAGAAGTTGAATCTCCTGTGCCTGAGGCCCATTTCCCCAAATGTGGGACTCTGTGTTTAAACTGGTGGCTTTTAAAAACCATTAATGGATTTACCACAATTAAAAATAATTAAACATTTCTTGGGAAATTTGTCAGTAACCAGTTCAAGCTGTGATTAAAACAGAAATGAAAAAGCTGGGCTGGAAATAGCTGCTTAAGCCTGTATTTCTTTTTAAAAGAAGGTTAGGATTTTCTGTCATTTCAGTTGTTGCATGTGTATGTACTATGTGTGTTACAGACATGCCTGTACACACGTATGCATAAATATATATGTATAAAAGGAAAAGCGAACACCCATAAAACTCACTTGCTATGGTAGCTGTTGTTGTGGAAGCAATAACGGTCAGCAAGCCATGAAAAGCACAGGAGATAAGAACACATCTACTATTAATACTGTTCAGTTTTAGAAGTGCTCACAATGAAGCTGCTGTTTTGACACTTTCTTCTGAAATATGAAGTATTAGGCATTGTCAGAGCCAGGATAGGGGGCTAGATGGACTCTTAACTGCCTGCTGTGGTGATTCTTATCTTTCTGCATGAGATGAATTAGAATTCTTTGGATCAATGAATGTACACAGTCTTTTCTTGTATCAGAATAACTTTACACATCCTCTTGTCATTCTAACACACCGTAAGATTATTTTCAATGATAATGACAAGACCACGTCAATCATGGGACTTTTGTAGTGGGAATTTGTTTCTTATTACATCTTTCACATGGCAAATTTCCCCCTTTATAGCTTCTTGAATTGCCACTCAGAAGTTGGGAGCAAAATGGTCAGAATTTAAAAAAGAGAAAAAGAAAATGTCTCACTTCTGCTGCCACCACTGCTCTAAGTTGTGCAGGCATTAACTTCTTCTGTGCATCCACGATTATAAAAATGGTATAGGCAGAGCCTGCATTTTATTCTGCTTAAATATCTGTCCAGATCACAGCTTTCCCCTGATAAAGGCTATTGTTGGAAAACATTAGTATGCGCTACCTGTATTTTCCACGTTCAAAGGAAGCAATCACAGAGCACTTCATTTATTTTACTAAGAGCTCAGAAAATGCTGCACTGTTGCCATTCTGCAAAGAATGTATTTTCATGTCAAGGCATTATCGTGAACAGATTCTTTCAAAATTCCAGGAAAAGTGTGATATTTTTATGTGGCATAATGAAGTCTGAGCGCTTACAAAACTTGATTGGTTTAAAGCCTTTAATTTCTTCCATGTTTTATTGTTTTACTTAATTAAGTTCACTGGAAATTTCTTTTGTGTAGACAAGTTCTTCTAGGCCCTATGTTAGATCTTGGGCTTGATGTGTAACTGATGGAGACTGACTATTGGAGTCCACAGAAGCTGAAGGACATAGAAGTGGATCACAGAAGATGCCAACTGTAAAACAGCTGCACCAGGAAGTTATAAAGAGCAAAGGTTTAGCTCAAAGGTTGAGGGAGCAACTAATTCAAGGTGGCTGAAGTTAGGCAATCTGGATCCTCCTAGTGTCTTTAGAGAGAAAGGAGCATTTTCATATACATCTCAGAGAGTGCCATGGATTTAGATCAATGTCACTCTGAAAATTAAGGAAGTTAATTCACATTTTCCAATATGAGGGATAGGAGCATAAGGCTTCCTGAAAGTCAGTAGGATTTAGCCTCCTAAGTTTGGAAGACGCTTTAGAAATAGGGCTGGTTATCACTTCCATTTAGTACTTTATCTTTGGTTTGATCATGCTGCATTTTTGCTTGGACTATTTGTCCTCCTAACAAATAACCAATTTAAAGTTAATTACAATTGATCAGTCTTTTCTAAGCCTTCAGTTTTCACACTTTGCTGCTCTGTAAAACTTGCCAAGGAAAATGGTGTCATAATTGCAACATTTTGCACCTTGACATTAAGTGTATATTTCACTCATGGCCAATTTTAAAATCAAAATAGAAACTTTGTAATAATCTCCCTTTACAGTTTGGGTTATGAGAAGCTGAGAATTCCCTTAGGCTTGATTGATAAAACATGGCATTTATCCTATTCCTAGGATGATGTTCAGCAAACTTTATGACAGAGGGAAACAGCTGGTAAAGTGGGTTCATGGAAAGGTGAAGGTAATATAGACATAAAAAACAAGAGGATAATGATTTTAAAAGGGATAATAGTTGTAATAACACCATTAACCTTTTGCTTCAAATTATTGAATGTGTGGTCTCTTCAGCAGGCTAATCAAAGGTTTGCATTAACTGCAATGCAAGAGGAAGTGGCAATATACAACCTGAGGTGATTTTTTTCCCTCTTCCAATTATTCACTATCCAACCCTTACTGGGGAAAAGAAAAGAGGAAAAAAACAACCCTTTGGCTGTTGAAGACCCTTTCCCATTTTGAAATGAAGCTTACTTGCTTTCAGAAGAAACAAGCTCCAACTTCCTTTCTGCTTTGTAAGAGGTGGATTTTGATGGGGGGAAAAATAGTATTATTTGTTATAGATACGTAGAAGTTAAAGTCAAAGATGTAAATGTTATGGGGCAGACTGCCTGTAAGAGCCAGCCCCAAGCTGTGTGGTGGTACCATGTGGAGGGTATGTCAGCGGAGGCCCAATGGCAGGCATACACAGCTCTGCATGGACAGAATAGACACAGCACTGCGGAGGTCTCAGGGCTTACGTGGGATGTGTGCAGCTCCCTGCTACTCTGTGTAGGTCACTTCTGGCATCTAAACAGCTAAGTCAGGCTGGAACAGAGGAAAACTGCCTTTTTTACTTGTGTTCTACGTGCACACAGAGTTGCCTCGCAGAGACAGACTATGCTTTGACACTTTATTCACATGCTAAAAGACAAACGTATTGATGGTGGAAAATGGCCACAAATGATGGAAAAGCTCAGAGTGACTTGATGGAATTATTCAGGAATTTGACTGGTTGGACAAATCTGTACCAGCATATGATTTCACAGGTGGTGATCTGTTTTGTCACTTGAAGCGTCTATCCCAGGTGCACATCAGAGCACCTCTGGTTAGAAACCTCCCTTCTGTATGCAGTCAGTGGAGAGAGAACCACCTGAGTTAGACACCCAAAGCAAGATTGTCTGACTGGCTTGCAGTGTGTCAAGTCAATCTAGTAAGAAAGGAATAAGTGTAAAAAGAAGTTTGCACTGTTCCTCACTGACAAAACCCCACACTGTTAACAGCCCCATTCTGTTGGAATCAGAAGACGGTGAAAGACTTCAGGAGCCACGTGTCTTGAATTTGAATTAACCAGATTGAATTTAAAATCAACACACTGAAAGGGCCTGAGATAAGAAGTCAGAACATTCAGAGGAAATGAGAACTGTTCTGGGAACTAAAGGTGAGAGAAACACTAAGTCACATTAAAAATATTCCACTAGAAAAGAAACACCTTTTCTTTTGCGGGACACCTTTTCTTAGAAGTCATCTATAATCAGTAACCTTTCCCAGGCACTTTCCCAGGCTGTTTTCAGTCACTGAATCCTTTTGTTTCAAAACCACCCATTGATTCAGTGCCCTAAGTGAGAAGTAATTAAGGTGGACAGAAATCTTGCCTGCTGGATGGTTGTATGAGGTGTAGAAGAGAGAGGTAGCAGGGGGGTGAATGAATTTCTCCAGAAGATAGCTCTAAAAACATATGAGTCTCCTGTAGTGTATCGTTAAATATACGTGTATGTAGATGTTCAGTTCTATTCATCTTCCTATTGATGTATTTATTTCCATATACACACATGCTGGTGTACATACGTATGTGTTTCTCAAAGATAATGAACTGTTTAGGCAGTACTTTGTCAGAATACCATTTAAAATGTTACATCCTTTTAATGCACAGTAGTTTAAGCAAACTCCAAGGTTCTTACTCGGCAATAAACCCATTAAATCATCTTAAATACCATGTCATAATGACAATTTGATGCCACCAGATGTGGCACTAGGGATCTTTTCTTTTTTTAAATGCTTTCCTGGAGATACAGCTTCCTGAATTTGATATTCTGTAGCCTGTTTGCACAGCTGCTAGATCACAGAGCTCTGCCATCATTTTGCCTTGCATCAGTTACTCACTAAATCATGTGTGGCATGACTACAAACTCCCTGCATCTGAACCGTTTAGGCTCATACCCACTTCACTCTCGTGAAGGCTGAATAGTTGGGCCGTATGGAAGAGGGTGCATGCGTGTTAAAACCCAAGAGCAGTATCCATTCCAGCTGTGGAGCTTTTAGAGATGCAGTCAGAAGACTGTACACCCCATTTGGCATCCTGGATATGATGCTAAGTGAAACACACAGATGCCTGGCCACTTTCCTGGCTTTTCTCACCTGTTGGCCAAAAGGGAAACCAGATTGATAGTGCAGCACCTCTTCTCCACAAGGCAGAGTTGGGAGAGGGGTACATTAGCAGCATACAACAGCAAAATAAATACTGTTTCACACCGTGCATGTTTAAGTAGTAGAGCAAGTCATGGGGAAAACCCAGAGACAAACAGCAGAAATATGTTAAATGAGGAGCAAAATGAGGAAAGATGCTTTCCTGGCCCTGGAACATGGTGCTTCAGAAGCAACCCCTAATCCAAGAAGACCCTATTTTCTGATTGACAGAAAGCAGAAGACCCATCTAGTGAGCACTGGACCCAGCAAAGACAGGACACTGGGCCTTTGCTGTGATCCAGTATGGGGGGAACCTTGTTGTCAGGCTTTTTGACATGCTGTGAGTTTATATTGGGTGAGTGCTGTGAAATCCGAGGTGGCAAACGTGGCTGCTTCCCTCTGAGACCTTGTGCTGGGCGTGCATTTTCCCTAATAAAAGTCTGTGAGAGACATACGTTGGCAAGGATTTGAGGTGAGGTTGTGGAATTAGAACATGCCAGTAAGTGTGATCGCATCTGAGGCACCAGCATTGATGGTAGGGCTTGGAGCTGCTCTTGGGTGGGTCAAAATCCTGATCTGTGACCCTGAGTGATCACTGTGGGCATTTTCTGAGGGTCAGGAAGATGGGCACAAGACACCAACAGCGCAGCTGTTGGTAAGTGACAAACGCCTACTCAGCCTGAGCATGATATAGTGTCATCACAATATTGACCTCTTCTCAGTGCCAAAGGATTATTAAATCCTGATTCAGTGTGAATTAGAAATACTTTTCAAAAGGCTGATTCAAAGCCAAGTGGAACAATTACCATTGCCTTGCATGGAGTCTTGGTTTGATTTGCTGTTCAGCTCTGGGACTGACACAAGTGTTTGAGCAGTTCTGTATTGAAGAGGGCATGAAATGCTTTCTAGATTACCCTCCAGTGAAGTGTAATATTTGATAACATGAGTAAATACAAAACAGAGGCAAAATGACAACAGCATTTGAGCATCTTGTGATAGCAAATGAGGTGGAAAAGTTAAATGGATATAGAAGAGGATCCCCAGAGGTTGGATCACAGCGCGATGCTGGTAGAAGCCCAGTTGTTACTGTACTGATAGCAACATGTGGAGCTCTGAATCTTTTTGGATCATGGCTGAATGGAGAGATTTGCTTGTAGCTGCCTTTTCTCCTATTCATATTGTATAGGCTGTCCTCCTCTCCTGCCAGCAAACAAATAAAACTCTGTGCCAGCTATAGCAGCAGTTTACATGGAAAAGCAATGAAGCAATTTCAGGAAAGTATTAAATGTAATTTTGGCTTTTTTTTGCTGTCACTTAGCAGCTAGAAAGAGGAGATGCACCGATGTGCAGAGCTGGGCGTGTATTATGCAAACTCATATCACAGTCTCATTGACTGTTTGTGGGCCCCCATATCTCTCTGTTTCCATCTGTTGTTTTAAGGCTAAGTTGTTTGGAGGATGTCCAAATTCTTTTCCCTTCCCTAACTTTGGTGAAGTACCTGCCTGCCTTAGGCTCCCTACATAGACAACAGACAGAGAAGCTGCTCCACAGAATGTGATGTGCCAGGGGATGCTCCTTTCTCTCCTTCTCCCTCTCCTCTCCTTCCATACTCGTCCTGTGACTGCACAGGGATTTTATAGGTGCCTAAATACATCTCCCCAGTCAAGGACTGGAGCTGATGGTGTGAATTTGGGCTTTGCTGCTGTCTTCAGCTGGTTGTGGTTTGAAATTAAGGTTAACATAGACTGTAAGGAGAATGAATGTGTGATCCACCAGTTGCCCATGGCCCATGAGTGGGCAGCAGCAGAAGCTGCCATGTCTCAGTCTAGGCAGTAGCTGTTGGCTGATGCAGTATTTCAAGAGATAACAAGGGAATGTCGAGCTTATCCAAGGAAACAGAAATGACAGAGAAGATAAATAAGCAAAGCATATAAACCATAAATGCAATGCTATTGAAATTAAGTGTGTTTTAATTTCTGAAAAGAATGTCATTTTGGTGTTAGATTTCTTGAAGAGGGAAAGATTACATGCATCATTAAAAAAAATGTTTTCAAGGGCCTTTTTAAAAAATTGTATCCATGTTTGCAATTGCCATGTGCAAAATATAAAAACCAGAGAAGGGAAGAAAACCCAGCAAGCAGTGGAAATAGCCCATTTTGTGAATGATAGGAAGAAATATACCATCTGTGATTTAGTGCAGTTCCCAAGATCCCATCTGTGATCGAAGCGCAGTCCTCGTTGAATGCTGAATCCCTGAGCTGTTCCATATGATAAAATATTTCTCTTGGAAGATGCTTTGGCTAATGGGTTTGTTTTGCTGGAATATGGCTCTTCTAGATGAGACATAAACCCTTAAAGGCCTAATTTTGCCTCCAGTGGCCAACTACAGCTGACGTCAGGAGGAGCAGGAGTGAAAGGTCAAAGATCAAACACTTCTCCTTCAGAACTTCTGTACTACTTTTTATCAGGTCAGGTTGTTGGGTCTAAGGAGGGCTAGATGGTGATTTTGTGAGCTGTGTCAGATGGGGTGGTTGCTGGGCTCCTTGGAGGAGGAGGGCTCATGGTGCAGCTGCAGCTCTGCAAAGGAAGCTCCAACTATTTCCTTTTGTTTCTGCTGTGGTTTTCAGCAGAACGAATGAGAGATCCTTCAAACTGGTGGCAGGCCTCTAATGCAGATGTAATGCTGAAGTCTTCTAGTGCCTTTACAGTGTTGTCACTGTGATCTCTCAGTCCTAGTGCAGAGGTGGCTTGAGCTGTATCAGGTATTTATCCAAATGCAACAGATTTCATTCTAATCCTCTATTAATTGCCACACACGTACAGACTGGCACTGCTGCAGTTACCACTGAAATTTATATTTGAATAATAAATGCATTCACCTGGTTAATATATGTTTACATTTTCTACTCTAGATAATTACATGCTGATTATACAATTATAGAAAATACATATTTTGCACAATTATGCTATTACTGAAATAATGCCTGCAGTAGAACTGCCTGTGTGTGTGTGCACAGTATTTGGTTGGTTTTGAGTCGTCCTGAGCTTGTGCAGCTCCATCTCAAGTAAGGTGCTGCTTGAGCAGACAGTGATATACCACAGGAGCGTGTGTGTTACTGTTATCACCTGTGGGTGAACATAGCTCCATTACAAAATGGTTTTGGCTTTATTATAAACCACCTGCAAAAAGGTTGTTCATCCAACCTGATTTTGTGCTTGGCTGCCCTGGCTCCCTGTGCCCCTCAGTTGTGATGCACAGTGTGAGGTGCATGCAGGTGGGAGGTGCAGACACTCCACAGCCACTGTCCCCCCCTTACACTGGGCTGTGGGGGTCAGGCCACCAAGCCCCAGTCTGCATTTGCCTCTGCTTAGCTTAGGACAGACTTTTCACTGCCTGCACATCCTCAGAGCACTCCAGGCATCCTGCCAAGTATGTTTGAGGGATGGGGCAGATTTGTGTCACAGCATGTGATGTCCTATTGGGGAACACCACTGCAGCTGGCTCTTGTACAGCCCTCTGCTCTGGAGCTGTTGTACTTGGAGGGTTCCTAGTCACCAGCTTAATACAGATGAATAAACAAACAAGTAGCAGCCGTTGATAGCATCAGCATCTGTGTTTGTACTGATGGCGAGCGAAACGCTTCACCCGAGCTAACACAACAAAGCAGCGTCAGAGCTGGGAGCGGGACGCTGGCATCCTACCTGCCTTCCCGGGATCAGATAGAGGAAAAGAGTCCTGTTCAACAGGATAAATACAGCCTGGCTTTGCCTCTCCTGTGCTCTATGGGTCTCGCAGCCAAAGGGTTAAAAAGAACTGAGTGTGTTCGGTATGCTCTGCAGAGCACTTGATGACATCTGAACATGAATGACCAAATTGCTTTTTACTTTTTAAATTAAGGCCTCTGTCTGTAGGCATGCAGCTAACACTGCGCTTCCATTAAAGAAAGGAATTTGTTACCACTCTGATTTTTAATAGGGTAAGACCCTGCCGTTCCATCCCACAACTTTACTGACATGAGATCTTATTAAAAGCAATCCTCCCCCTTCTCCTCCTTGAAATCTGAGCTTCTGATAGCTTCATCCACATCGTGTTTATTTTATATACGCAGCTCTGCAGCTGCTGTTTCCTTCTTCTCCGATAAATGACAGCATAACTGTTGCATCCACTAAAAAAGTAAATAAAATTAAATGGGGAAGAACAATACATCTTTGGCAGAGAATAATAACTCTTTTAAAGCATATATCTAAATTGTACAGCTTGATCTTAATTGTACAGATAATTCTTTGTTATTTCAAGCAACTTGGAATGCGACAGCAAACATGCTCTTGGCAGCATATCCCAAGAGATTTCTGTGGAAACAATGGGGAGAATTCTCCTGAACTGAAAGGAGACAGAAGTGTCTTTATTAGGTTAATAAGGCTGTAGTCTGTGAGGAGGAAGAGAGGAAGAATATGCTATGATCTGTTGGTTGGTTTAGAAGGGTTCTTTAAGCAGAGACTGTGCTGGATGAGGCCCTTTTTGGGTGTATTATTGAAGGCTGTGAGTGTTGGGTGTCAGCGATGAGCCCCTTGCCAAGCCAGCCTCCGTCCCCTGCGTCTCACTTCCAGCTGGTTAGCCAGGCTGGTTCCATATTGGACTGGTGCCAATGATGTGTAGCCCCATCCAGGCTCCAGGCCAGCGCCTTCCTGTTATCAGCCTGCTCTGTTTCATTGTCTCAGCCATCTCTGATGAAGCCAACACCAACAGTGGAGGCCAGCAGCAGCGTGCTGGTAGTTACTGGTGCTGTTCAGCCATGGCTGTGGGGCTAGGGTACAGTTTAAGATGTTTATTCAGTTCTTAGACAAAAGTCCTCTTGAATTGCCTGGAATTTGTCTGAGAAGCTGGAGAACGATATTAAAGCAGAACAAAGAGAGAGAGACTAATGTGAACTGAAACTACTGAATTAAAGAAGGACGGTATTTGTGGTAGCATCAGAAACTCTTAATTGTTTTTGAGAATCATTCAGCTCTTTCTAGAACAAGGAGAAGCTGTGCAGATAACAGGAAAAACATATAATCCAGGTAATGACTTTAAAAATGTAGAAATCTTTTATTTAAAAGAGAAAGCTAAAACTGTGAAAGGTGGGAAGTGCATGGTGTGTGTTGAAAGGAGCTAAAAGACCTTGGGAAAGATCAGGCTGGGCAGGAGCGCTGCTGCTCTAAGGGAGTAGCAACAGTTGGCAGCCAAGGTGGGTACTTCATCAAAAGGAATAACAGCTATAAAAGGAATGAAAAGGTTTCCAGAACAGGTGAAGTAGCACTAGTGGGAGATTTACCCTGGATGTTATCTGGGAGATGGCTGGAGGAAGAGGTGAAGAAGGGCATTGGCTGAGGAAAGGCCATGGCATGGCTGTCTGTATGCGGCACAGCAGAACACAACCTTTCTGCTCTTCTGGGTGTAGAGCTGGCACTTGCCAGCTCTGCATTTACTGCTGTGTAAGTGATGCTCTGGCATTGGTGTGGCACCCTGGGACATGCTGTGAGGTCCGAGCTGTGTGCAGAGGAGCCCACATCTTGGGAGGGTGGGCGCTTGCAGCTCCTCCTGTGTCTTGAAGGCAGCCTTAAGCCTTCTACATATCACATTTACCATGTAATCAATGGTCATTTACCCTTAGACCTAAATAGATAGCAGCAAGTTGTTTACTGTGGCCTCAGCCCACTTTCCTGCCCTACTTGCAAGGCACTTGCAGGGCTGGGTGCTGCCTGGAGGCCAGACTTGGGAGAGGGTGGGGTGAAACCTCAGCTTCCAGGAGAGGAGAAGGAGGATGCTCCAGACCATGTTCACGTACCTGCTCTGCAAGGCAGGCTGAGGCTGGCTGTGGGTTACTATTCCAGTGTAGCCTCAGGGATAAATAAAAGGAGCCATGTTCACATGAATGCTGGCCCTCATGCAAGCTCCAGGTGTCAGCAGGGAAAAGGGCAGCTCCTTGTCTTCAGCCTTTCCTATGGGAGACCTGCATGTCTGCCTGTTACTATTTCAGGAGGAGTCTCTTCTGCTAGGCTGGACTTTGCTCCATTGTGGCGTTGCTGTAACACAGCATCACTCAGCTCCCCTTGGGCCAGGGAATTCCAGGCACAAACAAAGGACACATCTGGCTTTTTGAACTAATCCAATAAGTACCAGACACAGCCTGGTATGAAAAGCAGGAGGAATCTATAAACTTGAAGCCACACCCTTGTTTTCTGATGCTGCAGTTTGGTAAATGGCAACAGGCCACTGCAGGGTCCTTTTTTGTATTTTAATCAGGAGGAAGAGTTACAGCTTTTGGAGTATTTGGCCTAGTCATTATCATACAGATGCTGCATGTATATGCTCCAACTTGAGGCACAACACAAAGTAGTTTGGTATTAATACAAGCTAGAGCTCATCATGGAATAATCACATCAGCAGAGATTTATCTCTTGGTGGAGACGAGAATTTGTCTGGGAGCCAATCAGAATTTTCTCTGTGGACTAAACACTAAATTAGCACCAACGAGGTGGCGAGGACACAGTGAGCAAAAAGTCTCGCCCTGTGAATAAGGGCAATAAATGAGGTCTTAATTTAGTTGCATAAGCTCTTAACCTTTCTTGCTGCAAAGTGCCATCTAGTGTTCACAGCCATCGCCTGCCAGCTAGCCACAGTCCTGGCAGGCTTAAAAGAGCTTAAAAGCATTAAAGTGAAGACAGACAAGCAAATAAACTTTAATTGTTAATAACCAGATGTTACTGATCTTTAATACATGTTTGTAGTAACTTAGGTAAATGAAGCTTCTTTACTATGTGATGGAATAGGAGATGTTTCAACTGGGTTCAAAAATCAATCTGGATCTCATAAACCAAAGTGGAGCATGTTGTTGGAAAAGCAGTTGTGGAATTTCATGCACAAAATATATGCCCAGCAATGTGTCAAATTTGCATGTGCAGTGAGCACTGTGGCATCATTAATGTTATTTATATGGCAGCAGTGCTTCTGCATGCTCCTGAGGGAAGTGGGATCGGGCACCGCACGTGGAGCGAAGCAAGATGGTCCCTTCCTTGTAGGTTTGCAAGTCAGCTGCATTGAGAAGGTGAATCCAGGAGAAGGAGAGCACCTTAATGGCCATGAGCCACCATGTAGGTGCATGCAAGTTAACCGCATGCAAATCAGTTGTAAAATAGCAAATGTACTTTGCAAGCCTAAAATCAGACCCAGCAAAGACACAGTTTAGCATCTAAAGTGCAAGAACAGGAGAGGGATGATCCACAAGAACACTTAGAAGTTGGAGGCGGAGGGGAGGTAAAAAAGTGCACAAAAATAACTCCTCATTCAGATTTGTATCTGGGGCATCTTTCGCACTGATTGGGGCTGTCCTGATTGGCTTTGCAATCTCTCTGCCACATCTGATCACCTCTGAAACCACCCCGAGCACAGACCTCAGACAAAACGGTTGTTATCATTATTATTTGTTGTTATCTGCACAGCGCTGACAGCACTTAGAAGTACCAGAGGATTCATGCTCTGGGTTCTGCTCTTGCAGTGGCCAGGAGCAGATCTTAATTAGCCTAAACAACGTCCATGATAGAGAACAGCCCCGGTGACAGGGAGCAAATTAGGTCTCTGACCCAGCAAAGCATTTAACCATGTGCCACAGTTTTTTAGTCCATGTATCTGTGGATTAAGACCTGGATGATGTAACCTTTTGCTGCCTCTAATTTTTCTGATTGCAGCTTGAAGCACGGCTCAGATTGCTGGCTCAGAAATCCCCATGTATGGTATTAATCTGCTTTCTAAACTGACTCTTGTGTCTGGACAAAACACCAGGGGTTCCTTTAAACCGAAGGATCTTTCCCATCTACCTTCCTGCACTTTCTGTAGGACATCCCATCCCTGTGTTCAGCCAACCATGAGCAGCTTCTCCTGTTTTCTCCTTTGTGATCTGCTATATCTGTCTCATGCTCCTTGTCTCACCTCAGTGATAAATAATAAAGTAAATAAATAGAACGGCAGCAAGGAACCTGGAAGGCTGCACAAACTATAGAGGATCCTGAGAAATACCCAGTTCCTGGAGTTTGGGAGGCAGAAGGGAGTCACCTCGCTGTCAGAACTGGTACAACCTTTACGAATTTCACAGAAAACTCCTTGGCAATGAGACTGTATGAGGAGCTCAATGTCCCTCAGAGGCAGTTCTGAGTTTACCCTGGGTCTTCTCATGCCATAGTAGAGGCTTATTCTCTGAAAGACAGCCTGGGAGCATGTCTGCTTTGCTTCGCAAGCCACATTGTAAGCTTGGTGGTTTCAGGGTGGGGAGAACAGGAGGTTTAAGGAGGAGACTTCAGCTGGAAACTGGTGGGTGTTACACTTAATGATCTGCTTGCATCCCTGTTCAGGATCCTTCTGGGAGAATGTGCTATATGATACTCTCCTATGATACCTGCTCTTTTCCTGTACTTGCTGTTGGGCATCTGAAATCACTGGCTACATGGACCTTTGGTCTGTGCACATCACTTCTCTTATCTCCCATGTCCTTCAGTATGATTCTCTTACGATCCACTGTGTTGTTTCCATTGCTGTGACAGGACACAGTACCATGGAGGGCACCCCTACCTCTCTGTCCCTGTCCCACTGTGAAGTTGTACCTGTGCATGTACTGCATGAAGCTGGCAGATGGGGTCCTGTGAAACCTTTGCACTCCTGACCATGTGCATTCATCTCTTCTTCTGAGCTGGGAGAGATACTGTTACACTGGATGCTGAATTACAAGCTGCTTCGGTCATCTTACATTTTGATGCAAAATTAAAATGAGGGAATTTATCAGCTCATGGTATAAGTGGTCACTGTGACTGTTTCTCATTTGCACTGGCCAGAAGCGCCTGGTGATCCGTTCCCAAGTGAGCATCTGAACCTAGATGTTGATAGGCTTCTCAATCAGCAGTGCAAGAGAAATAGACACATGAGAGTGCTTCTGAGCTCTGGGAGGCAACTTCAGAGGTTTGCACCTCAGGGTTACAGCTCCCCTTGCAGTGGAACCGCCAGTTCTTTCCTAAAGACCAAGCGTGTTGCAGCATATGCCCAAACAGTACAGAGTGTGCCGAGAAACTTGAACTGGGGTTTGTTTATTGTCATGTACTCAGAGCAGCAGCATTTGTGCAGATCAGAGCTGAAGATGGTGAGGGGGGTGGAGAGAAGCCCACTCCTCTCTTAATTATTAGAGCACAGTGTTTCTTTAGTGCCACCTCTTGGTCAGCCCACTATAAAGTTTCATAGGAAGACTGGAGTATCTCATGCGACATAAACATGTTAAACCTGCTCTGCCCCATGCTGGTGGTTCATGGAAGAGACCAATATCATAAATTAGCATAGAAGAATAGCCCGAAATATTTGTATTTCTTCCTCCGTTTCTTAACAGGCTTATGCTCTGATGGGCATGATGTGGGTTTTGATGTAGAATCCTACCAGCTGGTGTGTGCTCAGGCTTCAAATAGGATCATAGCAAAAACCTGAAGCGTTTTCAAATATAAAATATCACAGTATTTCCCCTGTCAGAAGCTGCACACAGGTGCAGTGGAGAATGCTCTTTAGGCAGGTGCTCACCCTCGAGGTGAGGTTTGCAAGTGACAGATTCATCCATTACATCCTCAGGTAATCTGTAAAAATAGTTCATTGCCTCCCCATGACATAAACCGTGAGAATCTGGTTTGTAAGCTGAGTGCACATACCTTCCATTTCTAACTGGTGGTTTTAGTTACGTCTCGATGGCGAGCTCTCCCAGCTAGCACTACCTGATGTATTTTAAAAGAATGGATGCTATCCTAGTTACCAGCTACTAATTAATAAAATTAACTCAATAATAGATTAGAAACATACCTTCTCATACAAATTACATACTACCCTGCTTCACTGCCCCAGCCACTTGTTGCAATGGTTTCTTCAAGTGCTTATCTTTAAGCCTCAAAAGCATTCCACTGAACTCGGCAGTAGAAGGCAACTCTCATATCACAAATGACATCTCCAACCCTGGCAGTTCATAATCTGAAGATGCAGCAACCCAAGTGTTTGGGAACTGCAGTCATTCTTTTCATTTGGGCTTCTCCTGAGCACATTATGTGACTGGTTTTACTCATTAAAGTCTCAGATAGTGCTTGTTTTGTTAACAACTGTTAGGGCAGGGGTTCTTCCTTTTAATTGGCACCATCTGGAATTGCTCAGGATGGAGGCAAAGATGAGGAAAGGCCTTGCACTTTTCCTTGCTGCAGAAGTTGTCCTGTTTGGAATAGCCACATCTGACTTGGGAACCAGCTCACCCTTTATTGAAACGGGGGCTGGAGGGAGAAGGAAATTTTCTTTCAGGATAAAGACAATCTACACGTTGCCAGCAGATCCAGAAAATAATCATTTGAAAGCAGAAAGTTGCACACTTTGGGCTGCTGGCGAACCAGGCCTTTAATGCAAATTGAATATCTTTGTTCCCAGGTTTTTTCCAATCTTGCACCACTTGTTCAGCATTTCCTCATTTTTTGGCACTGGTTTCCATAGCTGCGTGCAATCACACTCTCACACAGATGCCGTTCCGTGTTCAAAGCACTGAATGCTACGGGGCATATTAGTGGTTTTATGCTTTAGATCTATCTTTATGTAACTTCAGAGCTCATTAATATATACCATTTTGTGTGATTAAAAAACAACAACCTGGCACATGAGAAGCTTTGAACAGGAGAACGGATTGCAAGGAAATGGCTTTCTTTTCATTATGCAGATTTTAAGCTAGACATGAGATGAGCCCAGCGAGTCAACGGACAGGGTACAACTGGTACAAGGTAATCATTCCCTACCTGTCTAAAAACCCAAGAAGAGTCAGACACTATCTGAAACATGAAGATTTTCACATCATAATTTCACAACAGTGGATGTAAATGAGTGATAAATGCCATTATGGCCCTTTTAAGGCTGTTTAAAATCTCAGGGAAAGCCATTCTCTTTTGCTATATTAAAAGCTGAGGACAGGATTAAGGTGTGGAGGTACCAAAGTGATGGCTTACTAGAAGCATCTAAGAGCAGAGACCAGAAAGGTAAATACTCTGGCTGTTGATTAAGTACAATTCCCCCAGTAGTTACAGCCTGAACTGTTGACTCTAACACTGTTTTACCACAGAAGGATTAAGAACATGTGTGCCAGAGCATAGTTCTTTGGCTGTGGTTTCTGGCTTTGAAGGATTGAGGTGATGGATGTCTCCTGGACCAAATATATTTCTGAATTTTTCTGTCCATCAGTTCTGACTTTTCAAGCCCCTTTCTGTTCAGTGACACCAGCCTGTCCCCAGCCTGCCAAAGCACAGCCTGGTTTAGCAACACCAACAGAAGTGATTGACCTTTCAGGTTATGTGGCTGTCCCTGATGTGGCTGTCTCTCCTGCCAGGGTGAAAATCACACAGCACAGGCTGACATCCTCCCTCATGCTGTGACGGCTGCAACAATGAGGAGCCATGGGATGAATCAGGAACCAAAGCCAACTCATTATACAGCATCCAAAAGCTGAGACGTCTGAAGGTAAGGAGACTTCCTGGTGCATTTGACAGCAATCAGAATACCAACATGGTCTTGAGGGACATTTGGGGGTGAGAAGGAAGGAGGACAGTGCAGTGTGAATAAAAAATGACTGTTACTGAGGTATCTGGAATGCTGTAGGTGCATGTGCTTAGGCAACACTGAGCAAAGGAGGGACAGTCCCCCCATCCCTTAGGGGAGCCCGTATTTGTAATGAAGTTTTCTAGAAAGTAAAGATCCTTCGTGTTAGGATGGTCAGGAATCTGTTGTCACTGCAGCTTGGGCAATGGCAGTAATGGAACATCTGGTGTATAATCCACTGGATGCTCACTAAAACCTTCCAGAGATGGTCAGGCAAGCATGTTTTTCCTGCCTTAATCCCAGAGTTTGTGTTAGGGGTGTGTGACTCGAGTAGCAATGCAGCCCTGGGTGGCTGGAATGGTGATGGGGAGATCCACACAACCCACAGCAACTACATGCATTTCCCCAGTGCTGGGCAGCTTCTCCCCTTTTCCCTTCTTCACATTCAAAGGGCTGTACTGATTGTATGCAACTATGACTATGATTATATGCAAATTGTGACTAATGTATGAAATGAAAATCCCTGCCTGATGGCACAGAGATCTTTGACAGCTACTCCGCAATTACTGCCTCGCGACAATTTCTGCTGGGTGTTACTTACTCCAACACAATGCTGAGCACAGGCAATTTACTGCACAGGTCATAAAGAAAAATCTCATTAAACCCCTGCCATTTAAGACCAGGTAGTTTCCCAGCTCCTGCTCCTGCTTGGTGCAAAGCCTTGGAGGCTGGCTGGGTGGCTGCCCAGGGGAAAAATCCCTCTCTGATGTGCACAACAGCAGTCGCAGTGGGGCAGGCAAGCTGTGTGCTCTGCAGGAGGATGCAGAGGCTGCTAAGCTGCCATCTGCTGCACTCCCTGCCCTGCTGAACCAGGGGGATGGAACTGGCTGCTGTGAGTGCAGGGAGGCTTGGAGCTGAGCAAGCCTATTGGGTGGCCAACAGCCTGAATTTAATAGTCATTTTTTTCCCAGGAACAGCAAAACCCCTAGGGACTTGGTGCTCTCTCCCACAGGATATCTGTTGAATACCCTGCAAGATGCTGGACCAAATTCTGTCCGCAGCAGCATCAGGTGCTTTCAGCTGCTGTTCGGAGCAGGCAGGGCCAGTTGGCAGCAGTGCAGGCGTTGTGCAAATGTGCTGATGTAGCGCTGACACAGGAGCTCCTGCCAGGGCCCTGCCTGCAGAAGGCTGGGCAGGCACGAGAGCTGTCTTTGTGCAGTGTAATTTACTGACAGCCCCAGCTGTCCTGTCTCCTGTTTGGAGGTGGTGGGGATCCCCCGCAGAGGTGCCACAACTGTGCCAGTCAGGGTGAATCAGGCTCTCCCAGCAGCCACCACCAAGGCGTTGCGCCTTCTCCAGCCCATGACCTGAGCCAGGAGATGGCATCTGTCACACCACGTGCCGACCGCTGCCGGAGCTCTGCAGGGAGGAGCTGGGGGGGGCAGGTGTAAGCTTTTGGGAAAAGACCAGAGTCCAGGGAAAGGGGTTCACATCCCTGTGGCTGGAGACTCAATTCAGTCCAAGAGAACATTAACCTAACGATGGATGTTGAAAGAGTGCAACAAAAAACTGATTTTTCTCTGATGTTCACTGATTTTTCTTCCTAAATAATGGCAATGTATATTTCAAATGGGTTACTCTCTTCCCACAACACCCTAGTTCATCCTTCCCCCCCCCTTTTCCACCTAGGCGGCTTTGTTTTCCATTGGAATATTATGATTTATAGAAAACATTCGATGTTGATGAGGAAACAGTACAATAATATCAGTTACCCAAGGAGAAATATTTGTATATACAGAGAGAGTTTAACCTCAGACACTCAGTTCACATATTCAAGTGTGATTTATATTGCCCCAGGCTCCGAGGCAGAGTGAACATTGACACCTTTGATGTTGAAAGAAGCATAGTGACTGGCCTTTGGAGAGATTTGTGATATCTTTATCAGCCTGTCAGTGGAAAACCAGGCAGCAAAGCCAGGCCCCCTAAAGATTTCAAGGCCTTGTAGGCAGAGGGATCATGTAAGCATTTTACTTCCACCGAGTGCTTGAGACGTTGAGTACAAGTGGCCAGGCTAATTGCTTATAGGGCGCTGTGCTGCAGTCAGCATCTGCACAGCTCTCCTTGGCTGATGTCCTTTTGGCCTGGAAAAGGT
This sequence comes from Psittacus erithacus, assembly GCA_009867235.2. Classification (NCBI taxonomy): domain Eukaryota; kingdom Metazoa; phylum Chordata; class Aves; order Psittaciformes; family Psittacidae; genus Psittacus; species Psittacus erithacus. Next base: position 231,535 of record WYDI02029469.1, on the reverse strand, counting down.
GCCAGTGTCAGTGATGGGGATATCTAGCAACTGCACACCGCTGGGTGATGGAGTGCTTTGGTTGCTGTTGCAGCCTAGTAGGGATGCGGTAACCCAAAGTGAAGATGAAACCTTGCTTATTAGAAATGGAAAACATTTTATTGCACTTGTTGAGAAGCAAATAAGCTCTGCCCAGAATTTTTCCTTGTTTCTGTGTCCAGGGCTTTCCATGCGGCAAAATAGTCTTGAGAAGGTTTGACATCTCACACAGGCAAGGAAAATGCTGCAAGGGAAAAAAACGCACCATCAGCATCCCCTGCACTGCACATCCCTGGCACAGAAACAGACTGTGCACCCAGGTTAGTGATGGGAAGCAGGTGGCAAGAGGGAGCAGGAGCTGATGCTCCTTGTGAGTCGAATTCCCAGGCAATGTGTTGAGGAACACTTTGGAAGATGGGATTAAAATTCAGTACAATGTGGATAGGTTGGGGAAATGTCTTGAAAACAGTAACATGGGATATAATAAAGACAGCTGTAAAGTGGTTTACACAGAATTAAGGACTGCTGGCTAGGCACACCAGGATCTGAGGATTATTGGGGATTATGAACTGAAGATGCATCTGAAATATGATGCTGTTGCAAAAACAAAGGCCCAGGGCTTCGTGCTCATATTGAGGATGAGAGCTCATTTTAATCAGGTGTGCCCAAGGTTGCAGCTCAACAGGGGAAGTACAGAAACCATCCAAGCACTTGGAAACCAAGAGCAAGAGGGAGCTGGTATATACAACTTGGCAAAGAAAGACTAAGGAGAGAGAGACTTGTAGTAGCCAGAGACTGAATCTGCTTCCTGGTTGTTGAGGAACAAAATGTGAAGCTGTAGGTAACTCAGAAGCAGAGGAGGAGAATAGGCAAGGACCCCAGGAAACGAGTGCCAGTAAATGCCTTGCTCTGGTGATGGCTGCTGTGCTAAAGCCCTATTCTATTGGGCAGCAGTGAAGGGGGCAGAAATATGGCAATACATTCCTGCTCTGGGTGCAGCACTGAAAAGCACTCACACCTATAGCATTAGTGATGCCATATATTGTCCTTACCTTGCTCTTGTCCCTTTGGAAAGTCCAACACCTGTCTGTTGTGCCCTTTAAGAGAATGGACTGTAAAGTCACAGGCTTAAAGGTTATGAGCAGGGTATCAGAGGCAGGAGAGCAGATACCCACAAATTTGCCTCAGTGGGAAAGTGGAGAATAATTGTGGGTTCTGACTTTCCAGGGAGCCTCTGTGGGGAACTAATAGCCTAGACTTGTCCTTTTTGAGGCCTAATTATGTGTCTCTGTCAAACTATAAAAACAAGAGTCTGTAGCATCACAGGGGAAAATGAAAGCTATTGGCCTGTGTTCTGCATTTAATAGGATGTCAAAATCTAAAGCAGAATCTGACTGGTTTTTGACTGAGGTTAGAAAAGAAAATGCAACTAATTAGACTGTTTCTGAATATCCCTCTCTGTCTAATGGCACACTGTAACAACCTGGGAGTCCCAAACTCTCTGATCAATGCTGCTGTCTGGATGTGAGGGGGCTTTCCTGCTGATGGCATTCAGGCTCCACTTCAGCACTACTGTCACTATTAGTGGGGACAGTTCCCTGGGAAATGCTTTGTGCCATTCTACCTCTCTGTGTTAAGGAGGTGGAGAAACAGCCTAGGGTTGGAGGAGGAGATTAGCAGAGAGGAGCAGGGTTGCTGCATGGGAAGCTCCACACGCTGCTCATGATCTGGTCTTTTACAGTTTGCCTTGAAGATTAATTTTCTAAGTCTCTGAGAATGAAGGAACATTTGGAAAGTACCTTGTGTATGAAGGGCAGGCTTTACTCTTTGGGTGTTGTGGTTCCTGAATCAAAGTAACACACAGCGGTCTGCAACATATATAAAAGAGCATGAGAATTAGAATTTGCCCTCCAAAATAATCCCAACATCTTACATGTAAACTGAAGCATTAGGTCCAAGCCTTTACCTATCCAAGCTTCTCTTTCATGTCCTGCTTTTCCACCTGCACCCAAGTTCTGACCATTAACTCTGCTCCCACTCCCAGAGCTGCCTCCTCCTTGTTTGCAGGCCTTTGTAACCAAACACGGGAGGATAACAGGATCAGGCACCTCTAGCAGACATGAGACAACAGGAGTTGGTGGCCTGCATTTAAATGAATAATGCATTAATTATACCTTGGAGGCTGCTATGTCAGGGAATGTTGGATGATGTCCTAGTGCCTTCCTCCATCCTTTGGAAGTAAGTTAGATTTTTCTGTCACACTGAAATAATTTCTTAGAACTGCAGCAGTTACAAGTTCCTTTTACCTTTCCCTTGTCAGCTGCCCTCATTCTGAACCAACACTATGCTCAGCTGGCTCCTCATGTTTTACAGATGAACTGGAATAAAAGTGGAATTTGTCCCACTGTGAGAGAAAGGAAGAGGGAAAAAATAACTGTCTATAAGATTTTTTCATGCAAGTTCCACATCCTCAGTTTTGCCCTCTTTTTGACACCAAAATTTGATTGTCTTCTGCTTTGACATTCTGGGTCCCCTTTCTGGTTTCCATTCTTCTTTTCTGACCTGACTTTGGGTTAGTCGAGAACCTGCCAACTTTGCCTCACAGTCAAAACTAAACCTTGCAATTCAAACTGAGAGGACATCAATAGGCAGGGGAGAAATATGGCCTCAAAATGATGATTTTAAAGGAAAGTAATTTCTGCAAGGTCTTGCAGAGGGATTTGAGTCAGGAAAAGCAGAGGCAGTGAGTCCATACGAAAATGGAAGGTCCTTCCAGGAGTCAGCCTGAAAGAAAGAAAAAGGGTGGGAAAGAGTATAAAAGGAGAAAGAAGGACTTGCATAACCCAAAGGAGCTTAGGGAGCAGAGAGAAGTGAGAGCACCTGGATCTCCTTGGGGACTGTGTGACTTGGCCTCAGCACTTGCATGGAGATGCGTAGTTGTACTTTCCAATAACCTGATTTCACCCACAAATAATGGTTCCCGTAGAGACAGTTAATCCATGCTGTAAAGCCTGTTTTTTTCCCAGGCTGTAGCTGGAAAAGAGTCTCAGAGCAGCTTGGGACCAGTACTGGAAACAGAAAAGAGCTGCTCAGTGGAAAACCTTGTCCAAGCAGACTGTTCTTCTCTGGTTTTGTATGAAGATGCCTAATTTTGCTGGATTCACAGATGACATAGACCAGCATCTACTGTGGCAGGGGCAAGGAAAGGAAAAGGACTTAGCTATGCCTTAGAAACGTCTTTAACCTCGGGTCTGTCCCATATTCCTAGTTGTAGAACTGATCCCACAGAAAATGAGGGTGGCAAAAATGTGGCCTTTCTATAGATCATTCCCAACAGACACCAGCTTTATAAGGAAGACATCTGGGCACGAGGCAGCAGTTTCATTTTTCCATGAAATGGCTCACCTACTGCCAAGTCTGGACAAGGACCGGTCACAGGCTACTCTCTGGGATCCCTGAGCACAAACTTCCCAGAGCTTCCCAGGCAGCTACTTTGATGAGGTCTCTAGCTGTATTTTTAGGATCTGGGGTTCTCCAGCCAGCACAAACCCCTTCCCAGCTGTCCTCTTCTTGTCAGAAGCTACTGAAATGGCACATCTGAGCACCAGGGCACAGGTCACTTTGAAGTTTTGACCCTGGCCAAGGCAAGCAGAAAGTAACACTAAACTACAGGCTATTTACAAAAGGGGGGGTTGAATTAATAACTACACAGATCAAATTTAGCATAAGAAATGATAAAACTGGAATTATGAGGGCGAGAGGGCCTGGGTTTTTTTCCCCTCTGTTTTCACATGTATGGTTTGAAGGTCGGAAGGTACATGCTGCTCAAATAAAGGATTACTTTGGCCTTTTAATCTGTGACATAAAGATGACATAAAATTTACCCCTTTGAGTTGCCATGTAAATGAAGTCAAGTCGAGTAACACACAGGGAGCAACAAAGCAATGCAGCCCAGTCCACTCTGCAATATGGGCACTGAATTTGTGCCTAGAAATCCCAGAAACTGCAAAAAGCCATTTCGCATTTCACATGTTCAGCCCCACACAAGCCTCCCTTCTGCAAGAAATAGCGAGGGGTTTTTCTGGGGGGAGGAAGAAGAGAGAAAGGTGATACAGGGAGGGAAACGAGGTCATCAAATCCATGTTAGGTGACAGCACAGCTTCCTCGGCTACCAAACGCGAGGGCCGAGCAGAACAAAGAGATTTGCATTCTAAGTGATGCAAAGCAGCCGGCAGTGTTTTAATGTTGTGTTTGCTCTGTGATGTCTTCATCAGGCGCTCAAAGGCAGCGGCTCTGGCAGCCGTGGGTCCCCGCGAGCCTGTCAAACTCCGTTTCCATGGTTTTCCTTCAGGCAGCACCATCGGCAGACAGCATGGAAACGGACCCCTGCAACCTGTTTTGAACAGTGCCTCTGATGTAGGGCCCCAGAGCGGGCATCAAACTAGCAACAAGCAGCAAGAAAATAACAATTTTGCTTTTCGCAGGTGTCACAGCAGCAAACAAAAGGCTGTTTGTAAGAGATGCAACATCCCCTCCTTTTTGGCGGTGTTGGCAGTGTAAAGTCAGCCGGGCAGGCGACAGGTTGAGGAGGAGGTTTTGGAGGGGGTCTTGAGGCATTCAAGTGGTTTCCTCTTTAATCCTTTAGACTCACTAAATAGGGCTTCTCATCACCACAGCTGTTAACAGCATTTCAGTTATTCCATTTGAATCAATGAGGAGGGCTATTTTCTTTAAACAATTCCAGGTTTTTTCCAAAGGGTCTGCCTCTTGCCTCACCTGGAGGAGCAGTCCTTCATTTCAGTAAAAAGTTCAGAACATTTGAAGCCAGATTTGAGCGTTGCTGTTGCATATTCAAAAGGTGGGAAAGACAAGTCGATGGTCTTTTGCCACTGGCTGCCTGTGGGCAGTGATAACATGGAAACAGCATGTGCTGAAAGAGCAGAAGTCAGGAGAGCTGACAGCCAGACCCCACTGGACCAGTGAGTTTGTGAACAAGACTGGTTAGGGACTGTGCCTCTTGATGCCTTAGTTTCACCATGTGTGAAATTTGGATAATCATTTATTTCTTCTCTAGTGAAGGACATGGAGTTTTATGCCCAAACGCGATACAAAGCTGATGGTTACTTACAGTATGTGTGGTTACTTGTTACATGGGGTTATCATGACACAAGTGACAGGAGCAGATCAATTCCCTCAAGGAGCCATCAAGGAAAATTGGTGGTCAGATGCTGACCAAGTTACACAGAATCTGGTTTTTCCTACCAGTTAAGTCAACTTTATTTGAGCTGCTTGAGGAGGAGCTTTATTGGCTCCTGCTTCCTTTGCAATGCCTCGGCCAAGCCAGGGAGAAGCCAGGAGCTGGGGAGCTTTGGGAACATCACATCCCAAACTGCCTTTTTTTCTTCTGTAGTGGAAAGATTTGAGTGGACATTTGGTTTTATGAGACTTATGGCTTCCGTTCAGCAGCAGAGGATGGTCAGCCAGGAGCTTACAACACGAGAGTCACGCTCATCAGGGGCTGCCACAGCAGGGCTTTTCTCTTCACACATCCAAGACACTGGAATAGTCAGCAAGCTGTAAGGAGGGTGCTGCAGGATTCCTGCCTCTTCTGGGGCTCTGAGCTGCTCTTCAGTTGGTGCTCTTCCGTTCTCTAAAAAGAAGCCACAACTTTGTATTTTATGGTTGCCACTGTCTTGGAGACACATGGTGGCTTTCCTTAATGGAAAAGGTCAAATGTTTGTGGTCTTGCTCCAAATTAGTGTGGAAGCCAGTGGAAAAATAGCCAAGTCCCATGGAAAACAGAGATGCATTTTTCTGTCAATCTCTCAACTCAAAGCATGCTCAGTCATGGTTTGACTGAAGTCATCCAAAGCACATTCAGCAAATGCTGTTCCTGTCTTCACAAAACTCACCTCCTACACTTGTAGCTTTCAGAATAGACCAATTTAATACTTAAACTATAATTAAGTGGTTAGTTATTTATTGCAGTGTCTGCATAGTGTGCAGGCTGAAGTCACTAAGTGTGTTTGGAGATGCCAGGACTGCCGGAGAGCAGATGCAGGTGATGCATCACTGCAGCTGAAATCCTACCCTGACTTTGTGTTTAAATTAATAGTCTCTACAAGATCTACAGAGAAAATGAGCTTAAGATTGAGAAGGTTTTCAGACTGCTCATGACACATTGGTTATTTCTTTTACTTTAATTGATCTGTTAAATACAAGCAAAGCATTATTAAAATTAATACGATTTCCATCTACACCACCAATCAGCACCAGAACAAGGCCAGGTACACTCTTACTGACAGAATAAGTAAAATAGTCACAGATCCCAGCATTGCTAACTGCTGTGTATGAGGTTTCTGTATTGCAGGCATAGTTAAATTCCTTTTCCACTGATATGAACAGCACATTTGTTATTAATCTATTACTGCACAGTGCACAACTTGCTCTGCCTTTCTCAAGAGGCAACTGCAGAGCAGAGCAGCCTCTCAATGAGCAGTGGCATGAAGGGATGGGGTGAACAAGCTGCAGACTCTGGCACAGATTTCTTTTGATCAGAGGAACTGCTCCTGACTCTTGTTCAGTGTCTCATGATGAAAAAAACCTCCTCTAGAGCATAAAAATGTGCCTGTGTCACAGCGGAGTCAGAAGCTGGCACTCAAGAGTGCCAAGACTATTCTTTAATGAAAACTTGTGTGTGCAGGATGTTGCCTGGTCATACAAAATGTGGTTTGTATTGTTTCCCAGTTTTGGAAGTAGCTGGAAGTCGTGCGGGTTAGAGCAAACAACCGGGCAGAGCAGAACGGGCTTCATTCAAGCACAGTTTGGAGCCATACTCTTGTGTGGCAGAATAAAGTGAATGTGTCCAGGGAATTTCTGGTGGGAACTGGGAACAGTTGCATTAAAACTGGGAGCTTTTGAAAAATAACCCCAAAACCCCAATCTCATCTTCTGTGTATAATGGCACTGTTATTTGTGGGACTAAGCTGGAGGGAGGGGTCATTAAGACGTGCTAACCTTGTAGCCTTTCCGTTGCTTTGTGAACTCTATTCTAAAATCAGCAGACACACAGATGTGTTTATTTTGGAATAAGAATACTTTGTTCTGGTTTGGAATAAACCTCTCTGAGGGCAAGATCTGAGGGCTGCACTGATGAAACAGGTAAGTGTAGAAGGTGGGAGAGCCTTACCTGGGCAGCCACTGCTTACCCAAGGTAGTAGAACTCCACTGACTGACAATAACATTGCTACTCCAGAATGAGAGTAGGCACTGAATTACCCCAAGAGTTGGGCAGGGAGAAGCCTCTTGTGTGCTGGGAACCAGGTAGCACCCTTGGGCCCTCTCCCCGAATTACTAATTATTCCATAGGATGTCTCTGCTGTTGCTGTATTCCCATTCTCATGCTTTGATTCAGCAGCACAATCTCACTAATATTTTATTTGCTATTCTTACTTTTCAGGCTATTAGGACAAGTTTTTTTTTACAGGAGAAAAATAGTCTGCAGTCGTACTTTGCCAGTAAGCAGGGGTTTACCACATAAGAAGTGTTTCTGGGCTGTCAGATTAATGTTATTCTTTGGAGTCGTGGTTGGGAAAGGTGAAAAATGAAATCAAAAAAGGACAAAGAAATTAGCAGAGCACAGTGTGCATGAGGTGCCCTGAGCAGAGAAAACACTCTGGATGACACACTCGGGGTGAAACAGAAGTGGGAAAAAGTAATTTAATCTCAGCACTTGCTTTGGCTGACTTCTCAGTCACCAACATATTAATGGCTTTTCCCCTAGCAACTACAGAGCTTCCAACATGCAACTATTCCTTGGTCATAAAGACAAAAAATTGAGTTTGCCAGAACAGAGCTGCCCCATTCTGGGCTGCTGACAACAGTCCCAGACTGTCCATATGCTCAGCTGCACTCCAAAGTGGTAAAGCAGCATTTTTGCTCCTGCTGGTGCTGGTGGCGTCCCTGTGGTTGTTATTGTTTCCATCCAGACCCCCCTCCTCTTCCCTGGAGCTCCTGCCTGTTCTGTTTCAGGCTGTACAGATAGCAATGTCACAGCTCCTGAGCACCGAGGAGAGGGAACAGATGTAGCTGTTGTCGCCTCCCTGTGAGCTGGTGGCATGGCCTGTCTCACTCTGTTCCTAGAAAAGGCTCCTGCAGGATGCCTGGGGAGTGGTGTAGAGTGAAAAAGGACATGGAGGGAGCAGGGATGCTCCCATGGGGCAGGTCTGAGTGGAGATGGGTGACTGTGGCCTATCTCTGGCAGGTGGAACAGAACCTGCCACCTTTGGGGTAATCTCTTTTCCTGATGGACTGTGTATAATCGATGAGATAGGGAGCAGGCAATGAGGTGGCAAAGGACTAGCAGGTCCCTGACTCCTGTAGGGGGTAGACAGGCAGTTCCCAGTTCCTGCCCTGCAGGAATCAAGGGCTCTGAAGGGTTTGGCAGAGATTGACTGAAATGTTCCCTCTCTCAGTGAGCACCATGGGGTTTGGATTCTCTCTGCACACAGGCAGACATGGGTGTTAGATGAGACCCCCATGCACTGCCTGTGAAGACTGTGTTTTTGTCACAGTACAGTTCATGATTAAGTCTACACTGTGTTTTAAAGGAGTAATCCCATTTTCTCCTCCGTCTCTCAGCTGGAACCCCCCCCATCATGCTCACATCCAGCCATAATCTAATCATGGAACAGGCCACATGGCTGCAGAAATGCTGTTCATACAGAGTGAGCAGGGAGGTAACAGTGATGGCAACCTGGCAGACTGTGAAACTGCACCGTTGACTGGCATCATCTCATCCCCATATTTAACTCTGTATTAAGCATCCTGATGTCTTACAGCACCCAGCAGAAATCACTGCTGTTTTAGTGGCCTGGGGGTTCCTGATGCAGTGGACAAGCTCAGATAGGTGAACAGAAAAGCTGAAGGTATCAAAATGCTATTTTCTTCCTTTAGCCATTAGCAGTAGACAGAGAAATCAATTGTTCTGATTCTATGAAAGACAAAAATGGACAAAATACGAGGTTCTTTCCACTATTAGATCTATTGTCTTCCCAAACTTACTCCCATCAAAACTTACTGTGCTTTCAGAGGAGGACATCCAGTGCTACGTGCCATCTTTAGGGTAAGGAGTTTTGTGTTTATCTGCACGCTCACTGCCAAGGCAGATAAGAGATTTTATTCTCTAGATTATCACTATTTTTATTCTTCTTAAGAGCCAGTCTGACTTTAAAAACAGGGGTAAATATTTGAGCTTCTTTTGCAGACCTAAAGTGAGGCTCTGGTTTTTTATACTTATTTATATCCACTAAAATAATCAGCTTGAAGAAGCTTTTTCAGCTTCTTGGGCTGAAAACTTCCCTTTTGCTAATATTTGCTTGCTCTGTTCATTATTCTGTGCTAGACTCTTCCCTCCCCTGATTGCATGTTATCACCTTCAATGGAACAGCTGTGTCATTGCTAAAGGGTGTTAATCTTCTCCTATCTAACACCTTACTGACAGTGAGAGTCAGGGAGGCCCCCAGTCTTTTCTGACTTGGGTGACTTCTCTAAACATTCCTTTTTTAGCTTCCTTTTCATTTCATACCAATCCCACTGTTCTCTGACCTGGAGAGGCAGCCAGGCTGCTGCAGCCAGGTCTGAAATAGTCTGTGTCAGTTGTAGTGATTGTAAGCAGGAGCATATTCCCTAACGATGTCAAGGGACAATAAGCCACAGGTAATCAATAAGCACAATACCTACAGACAGCAGAGCCCAGAATAGAAGCTGCTCTGGCAGGTGGGACAGCTGGCTTGGATTTGTATGGAGTGGTTGTGGAAAGCACCATGGCTTGCAGTGAGAAAGGAGCAGCGCTGACAGTGACAGATCCCCCGTTACACTGTGCCACCGAACACAACGAGCCACTCCAGCAGGTACAGCTCATTTTTCCTGAGAGTTTTGTAATGGGTTAGAATTAGTCTAGAATCTGAATTCCTGTTCCCTGCCAGTGTTCTGGACTGCCCTGCAGTGCCCAAGGTCACCTTGACTTTTGGGAGATCTGAGGAGTTGCCCTGACTCTAGAAAGATTGGGTTGCCTGTACAGATCTGCCTTAAAACAGCCAGCACAGCAGTGGGCACCTCAGTCAGGATTCCTGCCATCCCTCATGAATGCTGGGTCCAAGGGGATCATTTCCAGACACAGCCTGTTGGAGCAATAAATAAAATTGAGGAGCAATAAGAAGACCCTTCTTTTTAGCCTTTATGCTCCTTGACTGTTAAATAAATGCAGATATTCACATTTATCCCACCTGCGTTCAAACACAGGCCTGAGGTGCTGAAGTTGGAAACAAATTGCCTTTCCCTGAGCCCACTTAAGGCTGGTGTCATGTCCTGGAGGTCTTCCTATGGGAAGCAGCAGTTCCTAATAGGAGACATTAAGCAGTTAATCAACACCAGTTGTCCTGGCCTCCTCTTGAAGTCACAGTAGCAGAGTGGTGGCCACCTGAAGTGAGATCTGAACACCTCACTGTCGAGATAACCTCAGCTGCCCACTGAGCCTAAGCATTTCTGACAGCAGAAAGCATCTGCCAGTAGACAGCAAGTCAAGATGGATACAGTTCTCTTGGGCTTTGGATTAGGAGGTAGGTGCAGAAAAAGGAGACAAATGGGTGCATAGAAGAAATACTTATACATGTAAATTTATTTTATAAAGCAAGTTACTCATCCTGCCTCTCCTGTACTTAAAAAGGCAGCTGAGTGCAACACAACAAAGGGGCATGAGTACAGAACTGAGAACTGGGAGTGTAGGGGCTTTTGCAGGGCTTGAACTGATCTAATTTTACTCCCATTGTAACTGGAGTTATCTAATTGACTATGATTATTAAATTTATTAGACTGATCAAACCAGGGCAATATGAATAGGCAGTGTGTGTCCAGAATGGCTTTACCTAACAGCCAATGTACAAGTACTCACTTGATAAGTTATATCCTAGTTTGAAGATACATGTGCTGTCTATGACTGTCAACTGACTGCAAACTTGACCCTCACAAATACAGCATTCCCTTTCAAATACACTTTCTGTGGGGCTGCAGTTCCAGATATCCTGCTGCATCTCCACAGCCATCAGCAGATTTCTTTTGTGTACGAACTGGGCCAGTGACATTTTCAGATAGGCTTGGCCAGATGCAGTTGCTACAAGAACCAGGCCAACACAGTGTTGTTAATGAAAGAGACACAGACCCACTGGGGACAATATGAACATCAGGTTATTTGGCCACCAGCTGATTCCTTATCAATAAGTGATGTAGCAGGAGGCAAAGTTGTATTAACACGTGCTGAGAGGCTGCTGTCTCACAGAGAGGCACCGCACTTGGGATAATAACCTGGTCTCGGCATTCCCGAGCCCACTTCAAAGCAGAACATGTTGGACACCCCATTGTTTTTCTTTTTGCTTTAGTTTTGCTTTTCACAGCACACACTGCTCAGCCAGTGTTAGCTGACTCCCTCCATGTGAGCCCTGGGGAGCTGAGCTGCCTGGCCAACTGACATCTGCAGCATCAGGGCTTCGGTCAGCTCATAGCTTGCTGGCTGGCCGTGCTTGTCCTGAGATAGTCTGATACAGTCATAAACCACAAACAATTCTTGTTCCCATCTCATAAGAAGGAAAAGCAGCAAAAACTGGCTGAGTATTTGATCTAACACAAAATGCACTCATTAAGTAGTAAGTGTGCTTCAGGATATGGGCTTTGTTCACTCTGACCAAACTGTCTATCCGGAGGTCACAGCCAGACAGCTAAGAGAGGTCTGAGTATTATTTAAAGGATGGGTAAGGTCACGGTGGCCTGAGCCTCCCGGGTCTGAATTCATCTCCCTGGCACACCAGCCTGCTCTGGCTCCACCGCCTGCGCTCGCAGGTACATTTGTGTAGAGCAATGCCATCCAGTGGTTGCTCAGATTCATCACAAAGCCAATGGCTCCTTCCTGAAGGACATTAGAAATGCTTCAGCTCCTGTTCCCAGCTAAGGCATTTCTCAGATACTAAAAGACTGTGACAGCGACCAGCTTGATTGCTTCCAGCTTCATTGTGTTTTGCATGTAAAACCCAGGTATGTTTTAAGTAGCAGCCACTTTAATAGACATTTTGGGGGAAATATTTTATGTATGCAGTCCAAATACACACATCTATCATCAGACCTGAATTTTGGAGTGGGGAGGGGTTACATGGAGTCACGTGGAAAATTATGCTGATTTTTGACACAAAATATAGCCTGTGAATGAAACTTTCTTTGTCCAAAGCCCAGGAGATACTAAAGTCACTCAGTGGGACATTTTTCCTGTAAGATAATGCCTGAAGGAAAGGACAGACAAGGGTTGGGCTGTGCAGAACCTTTCTGCATCAGTGTCACATTTTAAAGAGCCTCAGTATTACGGGCTACGCAAGGGCTGGTCCTTTTGGGGGGGGGTGTGCGCTTAAACCTGCCTGGCTGCAACCCCTCCTGTCTTGCCTCCTCCCAGAGACCTACCATCACGCTGTGGCAGAGGCCAACATCGCAGAGTGACTAAATTAAGATGTCAACATGTTTTGCCTGTTGCACTCTCCAGGTCAGATGCAGCAGATGTATTACACGAAACACCATAACCCAGCCCCGGTGCACTGGAGCACAGGCTGTGGCTGTGCTGGAGGGTGTGAGGCTGTTACCACCAAGGGGCAGCCCTCTGCAGCTGGGTGCCTGTACCTGGTGGGTCTGACCCTCCCGTACACTCAGGTCCCGCTCGGTGGTACAGATTCCAGTCAGGCACAGCACCACCGGGTGCTGCTGACAACAAGTGTCTCATTAAACATCTCTCAACCTTACAGGCATTCGCATTGACAAGAACCAAACTCACACTCAATCACAGCTTAATCACAGCCAAACTCTATTAACAAGTCATACTAATTACCAACTTCTAACAATTTCTCAGGTTCAGAGGCAAAATATCCTTTCTTTATAGATGAAAACAGACTTGTGATACTCCAGCTCTGGCCATAATTGGGTCCTTTTAACCAAAACAAACCTAAAATAAAAATCCAGGCAGATTCCTTTGTGATAACAGTCCTGAAAGTACAGTTGTACAAGGAGATGTTTTGTTTGTTTTAATTTTGTATCTGCTGTGTTGCCCACAAGGGCCCAATTAGCCTGTTACAGATGCTGCCATCAGTTTTATCCACTTGTCTTTTTTGTGAGTTTTTTTTAAGAGGGGTAACTTGTAGCACAGATTGCTGGCCTGCAGGCATCCAGAGATCAACAACCAGCTTGCTGTGATACCAAGCCCCCTGTGAAACAGGCAGTCCTTACCCACAGCATTCATAATGCAAAGGGTAAAATGAACAGAGAGGAGGGAGGAGCTTGCACTGGATTTTGGATTAGCATGGAATAATCTGGTGTGTTCAAAAGTGGCCTGAAGATGGCAATTCTGCCATGGCTAAGAATAACTTGACAAACTTTGGCTGCTACACCTTGGAAATTAAAATGCAGGGTTTATTTTTAATAGCTTAAAGTGCTGCCTTGCAACAAACCAGAAAGCTCTTAAGACGTGGCTTTGAATTGTATGTGTCACTATTTACTCCTGTCCCCTGGTATGTTCAGCACATGTGTAATGCCATGTTAACCTGGACTCTTTCCTCCACTGTGTAGCTGTACTGAGTGGCTGAGCACTTGAAAACTCACTTGTGTAATTGATACACTTACAAAAGGGTACATATGAATAGCATGAACTGACGGGGGGTATTGCCGCTGGGGCTAATGCTTCATCCTTAACTCATGCTGCTGCTGGAGAGGAAGAAGACCCACACAACAGACCAAGTTAAGTACTAACATAGAATTTCCTACGGTTTTCTGAGCAGTGTTGTTCAAGGATGAGCCTCTTTCCCCACACCTGCAAGATCCCAGTTCATGTCGCTGTGAGGGTCGTTACGTGATGAGGCAGCTCTGTGCAGCTGCAGGTACACAAAAGCAGCAACAGGAAGGACCACAGGCTCTGTTCTTTGCTTGCTTGCACTGCTGGAGACCAGCTGTGACCCTAGTGTGATGAAGGGTGACACAATGGCTTAATGGCAGTGTAAGACAGAGTGAATCAGTCCAAAACTTGTTACCTGGCAAGAGCAGGAGGCTTGGATTTGAGGTTCAGCACTGAAGGCTTTGTCTTGCAAGGCTACAGTCCTCTTGTCCTGATACTGCTGTTGGCAGATAGCATCTCTAATGCCAGTGAAGAGTTTCTGATAAGGTCCACTCCTGCTTGAGTAGCAGGAGGAAAAAAGAAGGGTCTTTGTTCAGAGCCATAGTAAGGCAGGACAGGAGATGAGACCTCCATGTGCAATGGAATAACCATGAGAACATTCATGCAGTGTTTCATTAGGGGAAAATGGGAGATTTTGTCTCGCCATAGTCTCATTCCTTTTCATAAGAGGCTGTTTCAGACAGGAGCAGAATACTTTTACCTGTGTTTTGCCAGATGAAATGTGGAAGAAAAGGCCAGCAGGTGTGACACAGGCTCCTCCAACACAGAAGCCCAGGGCTGAAGCCTAACTTCTTTTGGGGAGTACAGTGTCCATGATCAGCATCAGCCCTTCCTAGTTCTGAGCTTTGCTCTGGTGTGTGAATTTCCTTCTTCTTTATGGACTTTTACTATTCCTGAAGTTCAAAAAAAAAAGGAATGAATTAGAATAATTGAAGCTTTACTCTGCTGTGGAGCCATCGCTTCTGATCAGAACCTGAAATCCCGCTTCACACTCCTCCAGCGTGGAAATCTGTCAGGTAAATAGAAATCACCTCGTAAAAGCCCTTAAACAGCTCTGGTTTATATTTTAATTGAGGAACAGAACATTTTAAGCACTTTTATTGGGTGGCGCCTGCTGAATGACAGATGTCTGCAGCGGAGTAATGCTGAGCACACTTTCATAAAACAGGGCAATTCCTTGCTTAAAACATTTACAATTAAAGGCTTGATTGAATAACAATGAGTTCTGTGCATGGAGCTCATTTCTGCACTTGTCTGTGCACCTGAACCAGGCTGTGATCATTCCGTAGGTTGGATATGAGGTGCCAGTTGCTTTGTTCAATGACCAAATAGTGCTCACGGGCACAGCTGGAAATGTGCCTTTGATTTTTCACCATGACAGAGATAAGGTTCCCTGTGCTGTGCTGTTAGACCGGCTCACACCCTCCTTTCAGCTGGGAGGCTGGGGTTGGTGGGTGTTTTTAAACATGTTAGTAACTCCCCCAGTTTGTCAAGAGGTAGAGATTTGAAAATGAACCCTCATCCTTGGCAGCTGAGAGTCTGGATTCGTTTCTGCTCTATTTTTCTATCTAGCTCCTGTGACCCTCATTACTGTAGCACCCAAGAACATCACCTCTGCTTGTGCGCTGATCCTCACAGTATCTGAAGGAAGGTAGGCTGCCATTAGTATTAGTTTCTCCTGTTATAGGTGGGAACGGTGAATGTAGAAACAGTCTTAATGAAAGTATGAAACACCCAACAGCAAACCAATGACGTGGCACACACCACAGCCTTTCCCTCAAGCCAACAGACTCAAGTGAGAAAGGACTTCTAAGTTTCGTCCCTATGAAACTGAAAGAGATCATGTCTGAACTGACACCAATATGAGTTTGTGAAGGCACAGAAAATCCTGAACGTCGGAAAACCAGCCTCACTTTCCCAAAGAGAAAGACGAATCCACAGAGTAGCTCTTGCCACAGCAGAAGGGACATGTGTTCTGGGAACTGCAGAGGCAAAATGTGTCATGGAAAAATCTCAGCGGATTCAGCCCAGGATGAGAATATGCAAATTGATGCAAAATTAAATGCAACTGAACAAGATAACACATATCCCAGCAATGGAGAAAACTCACAGCATACTTGCAAAAAAGATGGAGCTTAAATCCAAGGGGGAGATGAGGATGTCTGAGCAGTCCCCAGTGACTATTTTGGCAGGAATATGGAGGTTTTCCCAAAAGGAGTCAAGAAAGTGCTGCAGAAATGAAATAAGAGCCACTGAAGTGCAACGGCCAGTTACAGAACTAAACAGAAGACGTGTAACCCAGCCCTCTACAGAACAAACCAGGTACTAAGTAATGGTATAGTTTGTCTGCTACTAAGAAGTCACCCTGTAGCTCACTTCTCAGATGCTGTATTTTTCCTCCTCCGGGCCTGCTCTGCTGGCAGAGTGATTTTCAAGAGTTGCTGGTTTCCAGCTCCAGAGCAGTTTGATTTCAGTTCCAGGGGAAACAAAACCCTAACCTTGTTTTGTAAAATCCCTGAAGATGGGGGAATGTCCTCTGGTTGTAAGGAAAGGGAGTGCAATTCAGAGCCTGATACAAATATCTAAAGGGGCTCAGTATTTAATTAACCATAATCCTTATGGCATGAGTGACTCAGCTCTTTCAGGCTGAACAGCCATGATTTTTATTGCACTATTCTCCAGTAAGTGACACCACAAAACCTTTTGCAGGGCCACGCTGGCCCATCACCTGCCTTCCCAACCCTAACCATTCAATGACTCTGATTCACAATGGCAGCGCTGGCTGTGCTGCTGGCAACAAGAGGATATTTTGGGAGTAAGTTTCTACTTCCACATGACAAACCCCTCTCTCCAGGTTGTCACATTGCTCCAACACATCCTCTGTCATCAGGAAACTACTGATGCTATCCCTGTGCTGCTGGGGTGAGGAACCCACAGCACTGCACCGGTTCCACAACAGCACAGGCTGCTCCACTCCACCTTTGGAAGCCAACAGGTATTTGTGGCTATTTACAAACCAGCACGAGGGAAGGGGAAATCATGTTTTGGGGCTGTTATTCTCTACAGAAAACAGGTGCCCTGTTCCTGTACCCGTGGCTGAGTGCAGCACAAGTAAAGGGGTTAGGCTGGAAGTGTGTGCTAATGGAGGCATGGAGGATCTGGCTTGCAGACCTGCCTTTGCAAGGGTCAAGACAATCTCATGTAGCGCACAACTCTGTTAGTTTTGTTCTGGTTTTTTAACAACAGAAGGGCAGCATCGGCCCTTTTCTGGAAATGATTCTGTGTAATGTGTGAGAAATGAGAACAAGTCAGTCTAAAGAGGAAGAGAGCAAGACACCAGCTACAAGTCTAAATAAATACTAAGGTCTGCAGCTGCCTGGCCTGGGTTTGGTTTTACATATGTGACTTCTATCAACACAGAGTTTTATTTCTCAAACCTCTCCCTTTCATTGCTAACCATTTATAGTTACTACCTTCTCAACAATAATAATAATGATAAAAGAAGCAGTCTTTTTAGTAGAGATAATTTCTAATCAGGATGTATAGTGCTCTGAAAAGCTACCAGGGCAGTCCCCACAGGCCCCTTATCCAATGGGATGTGTTCTTTCAGCCTTGACAGTGGGCTGGGAGCTGGCCTCTACCATCCCGACACAATGCATTAGCATTCCTCAGTAGTGCCCCATGAATGAGACAAAGGTTTCCACCAAGATGCAGCCAGGGCTTGGGTCAGAGCACAGCAGTGTCCAAGCGCATCTTTCCAGGGCTGCTGGGATGTGAAGCACTCCTGGGTTTCAATGACAAAATGAGTCCTTGTGCTGTATTCCCCAGGCTTTCTCCTAGACGTCTACCAGTTACACCCTTCCCTCCCGCCTGCAATTAGCACTTACAGTGTTGCAAAGGGAGATGAGATTCGCTGTGCACCGTCCTCCTTCAGAACTCGCTCACACCTTCCCCACTGGGTGGGAACATGTGCTGTGGGTTAGGAAATATTCTCGTAGTGGAATTACATTTGCAGCAATCCCACCCCCCGCCTCCTGTTTTCTTCTCACCATTAGACTCTGCTGCTCATCGTGGTAGAGGAGCACGTGAACATAAAAGCACAGACACAGCGTTTGGTTCAGCGGAGCCCCAAATCTCAGTGACTCTGTTCACTCCCCACAGGAACTGCATATGCACAAATTGGGCCCAGTATGTTTCATGTGAGGTAACTGGAGCCGGGTAAGTGCCTGCAATTTTGGCAGAGTGGGGTGAGAAGTGGGAGTGTATGACCATTGACCTTAATTAGAGGAGATAAAAATGTTGAAACATGATTCCTAAGAAAACCAAGGAAGGCCTCTATTGTCGAGTGTTTCCACATGGGTGCCACTGAGAAGAGGTCAGATGCTTTCTATATACTTCAAGTAAACAGCAGATTGTGAGCTCAGTCTGGATTTGAGCAGCCTCTGTGTTCTGCAAGATAATAACTGAGTCTTATGCACTTAAGATTTGATATCTATTGACATTATTACTTGAGAGTTGCCGGGAAATGCCGTGACAATTAAGAGTATAAAGTTTGCTAGTAAACCTATGCCTAATGTCATACATGGCTAACCCCATGCTAGAATGGTACTCTAGAAGAGCTGCAATGATGGCCTCCCTTAAAAAAGGGTCTCTGCTGTTGGTGGCTTTCTGTGGTAAAGACCTGTGTGTCTCCTCACATCTTCATTGTCATGTAAGCAATGTACACAGCCTGCAAAATTACATCTGCTAAATGAGAGATGGGTTATATGTCAGGAATAAAGTGCTCCAAATAAGGTAGTTTATTTACCTGCTGCTGTGGAGCATAGCAAACCAAGTTAAAATGTTAAGCATAAAATTCTTCTGTTCTTCTTTGCAGCTATCCAGACTGAAGGTTGAGAAGACTGAGTGTGGTGGCTTTGTTCCAAAACCAGCTCCATTTCTCTACCTGGAAGTGGGATGACAGTGAAATCAGAAATTACAGCCTTATTTCATACCTGCATATTCAGCTGTAGCGTCATTGCTCACAATCACAGTATCATCAGGTTGCAGCATTCATCTCAGGTGCTCAGCATCCCTTCCATACCCTTATTAAAGGTCTTATTTATAGACAGGGGGACTGAAGCAAAGAGCAATGATCCACATCCACAGAAATCAGTGGCAGGCCTTCCAGAGCTCCAACTAGACCCAGCAGACCTAGTAACTTCTCTGGGTATTATAACAGGGAAGAGAGGGCAGGAGTGCTCTTAGAGGCATAACTGGAAGCAGATGAATCCCTCGACATCTTCCTGTCCACTCAGGGGGCTTCCCATGAGGATCTAAAATACTTGGGAGCCAAATTATTTAAGGTGTATTGCTGGGAGGAGGGAACGAGGCATGAAAGTTGGGAAGCTCAGTCCCAAAGACTCCTCTTGGAAGCCAAGCTGTAAAGCTTTATATACACCTGACGCAAAAACCCCCTTTTCCCCTGTCTGCATCTCCCTGTGAAAAGAAAACAGGCAGAGAGCTGATTTGTGAACACTTTCTTGCTAGATTTGAAATCTCTGACCTTGATTGAAGTGGGGAATGCAATTGCACAAGTCATTAATAATTACTGATAAACCAACGTAGTAATGGAGCCAAATAAAACCTCCTTCCACTAGGACTGAGTTCTGGAAAAGAGACAGACCTGGGAGCTCCAGCCTATCTGCGTTTCCTGTTTGTTGGTGAAATCTGTGCTGGAATTGCTGGGTCTCCAAACTGTGCGTGTACTCAGAATAGGTGATGTCTGTACGTGCAGATCAAGAGACGTGAACTTCATCTACACAGACGGCAAAAAGCAGCTTGCAGTTACTTTAACATGTGACCAGTCCCAATTATGGCTTCTTCCACATGGCATCAGTATGCAATGGAGGATCTCACTCTTCTTTTGCCAGAGGCAAATGAATACATTACCCAGCAGCGAGGCGTGGGGCAGCGGATGCCTCACTCTGGGGTGATTTGGATTCCATGCTCGCGTGGGGGTGTGAGCCAACCTCAGAAGTCATTTTCACTGATGCTGACACATAAGGCTTCCCTCAGAGACCTGTCTATCAAACCGCAACATGCTATGCAGAAAAATTAGATTACTCATGCTACAATAAAGAAAGGGAAGATGACAACAATGAAAAAACAACCCCCAAACCTCAAAATATAACAGCTATTTATTAAATGAATAAAAATCCCGACAAAGGGAAAGTACCTTAGAGAGTGTTTCTTTATTTTACTTCTTGTAACCTGTTTCAAGGAGAGCCAGTTGGAAAGAACCTATTAATTCAGACACTGCCTCTAGAAAAACCACCACTTCATCATGATTGTCACATTACTGTACTTGTGAAATATCATCTTAAATAGGCATTATGATTTTGCTGCTGGTCTTGCTGCAGTTAGCAGCAGGATTTCCTTTGGCTTTGGTAAAAGCAGGATCAGGCCTCCTCTCTCTTGGAACTGCAAATGGATTGCTCACGTGTCAGCTCGGTAACTAGGCAAAGTTCAGCATGTTCAGTTCAAAGCGTGCAAGATGAAGCTCAGGGCATTTCACTCACAGTATTTGCCAAGTTCCTCAGGTCTACCAAAGTGTTAAACTGGTTTAATACAAAATCCATAAGACAAACATTATGCAGCTACGTGAAACCCTGACCAATAAAATCTATTTCTTTGGGAAAAAAAAATACAAAGTAGTAAAACACACACTTAGTAAAGAAAGGAGAAGGCTACGTGAAGCTTAGTAAAATCCTATAAATCAGAATGCTGCAGAGCTTCAGGAAGGGTGATTCAAAATAAAGCTGCAGCAGAACACACACAGACGCACACACAATCCCGAGCTGCAAACGGACCTGGGTAAGTGCTGAGGTTAGAACATCTCAAGACAGCACTGCAGGACTGGTTTTACAGTATCAGATAATGGAAAGGGTTGGTCAAAGGCTGATTTTTCTTCTCTAGTAATAACAAACCTGTGCTGGGGCTTTCCTTGAGTTATTCCCCAGGAATGCTATTGGGAAGGCTGATTGAGATTTTTAACTCCACCTGCCCTGAATCATCTCACAGTTGTACTGCTCACAGCTGCAAATTCTGTTTTACCTACTGTTATCATTTTATAAGAAGCCAGTTGAGTATGGGCTTGATTCGTGAAGCAGCTCCAGCCACTTCCCATGGGGTTTATGTTCCCGTCTTGAGCCTCTTTTCCAAATATTTCTTCCCAGAGATAAGTTTTGGTTCCCATCCAAATGAAAAGAGGAGGAGCGTAAGCTCTTCTGTGGCCCTGCCTCTTGCACAGCCTCAGAGGAGCTCATGGCCTCCTGACCAGAGCCAAGAACAGATGCAAGTTTGCCTTTCCCTGCTCATTCTCCAGCTGTGTGACGCTGCCACGTGCAGTGGTGTGGATCAAGCTGACTGCACCCTTTTAAGCCCAGTGAGGGGTTCTTTTGGGGTTTGGCTTCTTAGCACAGACAAGCAATTTCAGCATGACCGCACGTCATGGAAGTACAGAGAATTATAGGTCTCTTTAAAGTTGTCAGGAGCAAATATGATCAGATCTGGTTCTTGATCTCATTACTGTCTAAAAGATTTGGCTGGCATTTTTAAATGCCATGATTTATGTTCATCACCTTAACACGGCCCTTGGAAGTGTAAACCCGGTAACTCTGTTATTCTCCAGGGCAACTCTAAAGAATCTGTTTGGAGAATTTTCACAACCCTGTGTCTATATGAAGATATTAACATGGATTAAGACAAGTTGATAGATTTTAAACCAGGCTATAGAATGAAAACCAGTGAGAATAAATCAAATAACTTTGCCTAACTACAGAAAGTGTTTGCAAAGCCCTGTAAGGTTTCTATTTCCTAAAGCCACCTGCCATCTGAAATGCCCCTAATGAGTCACAGATGCTGGATACCAACCTGCTAACCCTATGGCTTTGAGAGAAAATATTGCACTTTGTAAACTCATTCTTGGGTATTTCCTTAATTTTTCTTAAACTAAACTTTTACCCCTATTTTTCACTTAAATGTAATGAGTTAAATCAACTCTGACATTTTGCCCTGCTCACCTCCCGGTTCTGCTCAGCTCCTTCCCTGCCTACTTGAAAAGCCTCAAGACCTCAGGTTTGGGGCTGGTTTTTTAACCATGAGGGTATTTTTTTCACTTCACATCTCCTGGTGTTGAGCAATCCTGTTAAAGGCAGAGTTTTCACTATTTAACCTATTGCCAATGGAGAAATGAATGTTTCTCTGCTCTTAACTAATGTTTACCTCCGCAATGAAGATTTACCAAACACTGAGCTTTGCTGAACTACTGTGGAAACCCTGTTTAACTCCCAAACAATTAAAACCCCCCTATCAAATAAAAGTCCATCCCTGAAGAAATAAAAGGCATTTTAGAGACCACATCCAGCACCCACTGCAGTCAAACTGAAGAATTACACAGATCAGGGAAGGTACCAAAACAGGCCCTGGTGCCAGAGACCATCAGGTGTTGTTCTCAAGCAGAACAGGGGAATGCCTTGGCTCTGGAAGGGGCCATTATTCCACTTTAGCTTGTGAAGACAGACGGAGTGTGGGAGTTGTAATGGAGGTAGGAAACAGACGGGATTTTATTAGTCTTCCATCATCTTTAAGAGATCCCTAACCAGATCAGGTTTCAGCCTCTCGCTCTGCTCTTGTGTCAACCTTTGGTTCTGTTTTTGCTGGAGGATAAGTTTCATTATATTAATAAGCAGCACAAGTGGTTCCAATTGTGGAAGAACCACTCGGAGCTGTCAGAAATGATCAGAGGAGAAGTTTCAGCCTTTCCATGATCACAGTCTCTTCTTCTGGTGCCTCAGCTCAGCACCTCCCCAGTGCACTTCACATTTTCAGCAGCCATGACAATAATAAAAAGTACATTTACATTTCAGCCAGGGGAGGTTATTTTAAGGAATTTATTCTCTGATCATGGTAGTCCATCAATGCTCGGAAACCAGACGCTAATGGGAATAATTGGGCTAACATCCAATCTACTGGCTGGGAGACTAGATCTAGACACGCATGTAAACTATACATCTTCAATCTCCTACTGCAGTCAGATTTCAAGCACAAACATCTTTATTATACCACTAAACTAGGAAGTTTATAGCTAAGTTTATAACATTTCTTAGTACGAAGAAAGAGGGAGTGAGAAAGACTAAGAACAAAACACTCCAAAAGCTGAGACTGTTGGGTCCTTATCATACAGTGATCCACTACCAGCAATAATGCTCAGCATTTGTCCCCCTCACAGCATCCACCCAAAGGAAAGGGTTTGAGGCAGACAAAGTAATTAAAGAACCCCTACAAGAGTGCAAATACTACCAGATTAATTTTGCAGATAGGAAAACAAAGCACAGAAAGTTTTAAATTGATCTGAGTTCAACAAACCGGACAGTGCAGAGGAGATGTTCTGACTCATAACCCTGTGCTCCAACCACTACAAGAAGAGGGGTACCCATGGGACAGGCAGACGGCAGCGCTCACGGTGCACATCTCCACCAGCATCCACCCCTCAGGCTGCAGGGCTGGGGTTTGGCTTCACAGATACACCATGAAAGGACCAAGGATCATGCTGCTCCCCAAAAGGCTCTGCCACTGCCCTGGGAGGAACAGAGCGAAGTTCAGTTTTCAAATGAGAGTCACCCGGGACTAGTGCCTGAAATGTCATCTGTGTGATGGAACAAGAAAAAGAAGGGAGAAATGTAAAAGGGAATCTTTGTAGCCAGGACTACCTGACTCTCCCACAGTAGGAGACACAGGAATAGCGTTTCATGTCCTGGAGATGTAGTTAAAATGCAGACTGCATATCCTTGTTCTCAGAATTTGAGAGGTGGGGTTTATGCATGTGGACAAGCCATCGTTCCTCCCTTTGATCTATCACTTGATGTAGAGGAAGGCTTTTATGTGTTAGTCTCATATAA
Source organism: Psittacus erithacus (assembly GCA_009867235.2). Classification (NCBI taxonomy): domain Eukaryota; kingdom Metazoa; phylum Chordata; class Aves; order Psittaciformes; family Psittacidae; genus Psittacus; species Psittacus erithacus. The sequence continues at coordinate 207,820 of WYDI02029469.1, read as the reverse complement.
TGGATAATTTAGTCTGAAACCATTTTGAAAAGTATTACACTTTGGGTACATATGCTTCAATTATTCTTGAAAGTACACAGAAACATTTTATGCCATTCACATCTATTTCAAGGGAAAAAAAATCAAACCCGGAATTTGTGTCGAGCACCCAAACAGATTTGTTCTCCTGAGGGAAGTTTGTGTGGGTTTTAAAAGAATTCTGCCATTTTGTGACTTAATTTAAAGGTAGAATGTAATGTTTAATTGGAGAAACGTCAGTCATTCATTAACATTACCTGTGGTACATATTGCTCTTTAGCTGCATGTGTTTATTCACTTTATGAATAAAACTATTTCACACAAAGAGGAACAGAGTTAAATTCTCCTTGTTCAAGTGCACTTAGAGCTGAGTTTTCAAATTAAGCCTATCACCCCTTTAGAAGCAGTTATCCCATAAACCCATGAACTGCTGATATGACACGAGTCACACTGACAGTGAGCAGGGCTGGAGTATCCCCTTCTCCCATAGGTGTTGCTTATACAAAGGGCTTGTTACAAGAGGAGGGTCTCCTTGTTGGTATTTTTTATCCCATTCTCCCAATGACAGGTCTTGGAGATGGCAAGCGCTGGACACCAGTCAGAGGTGAAAATGCTGACAGCAGTGTCAGTGATGGCTCCTTTGTGCCTCAGTTTCCCCCCTTTCTAAACTAAGCATCCTCATATACTGGTTTTTCAGTCAGGAAAATTATCTTGGCATCTAATCAGGTATCTTCTATTTTCTTCTACTGAATAAAAGGATGGATGTGGCCCTGACATAGTTCAAAGAAAGGATTAACCCATTTCACATATCAGAGGAAGTGTTTGGGTAGATGTTGCCCTGGGGAGACCTCTGAACTGATCTTCTAAACACAGGCCTGTTGGCGTTGCTAATTCAAATGGTCCAACTACAGGAACGAAATGTTCAGCTTGGAGGTATTTTGAGCTTCACAGACAACAGGGGACACTATAAAGAGACATCCTGATGTCTTTTTTTCCATCCCTGCTCTCATGACTGGCCCACTGACATTCCATGCTTGCTGTCCTGCAGGAGCTGGGACCCCTGTATTCCCAAGGCTGTGACCAGTGTCTCCCTGAGCAATGCAGGTGGAAATCTTGCCCTCAAATCCTGAATTCCAAAACCTGAAGGGGCCAGAAGTGCTGAATGGACCCATCTGCACCAGCCGCTGCTCTTACGTTGCAGCCAAACCCACATGTGGAGCAGTTGATTATGCACTGGGGTTCAATACAAGCTATTAGCCCCCAGTCTTTCCTGAGACCTGGCTTTATTCAGTACACTGCACGAGCAAACCCTTTCCCATGTGACATGTGAACTGAGCCTCAGCAGCAGTGCCCAGGCTCTGATCACTGACCCAGCCTGCACTGTAGCCCATGTGCAGAACTTACCCAAGATGAAAGGCACCAAATGACAGGATACAGAGTGCCGAGAGCTGGCAGCAGAGGTTTCTTCTGCAGACATCTTGCTGGTTGTTTTAAGGTCTTCTGCCTCTAAGTGGCACCATGCTGAGTGATTGAACACTTGCTAGAATCTGTTCTACCTTTTATTGTAATGATTCCTTACAGAGCTCCCACTTTCCAAACTCTGAACTTTCAAGAGTACTGCCTGGATGTCAGAGCCCTTTCGTCAGAAACACCAGAGCCTCTGGAGTGATGGTCCCCAGTACTACAAAATCCCTTTGGAAAGCCACAGCTCTTAAACCATCACTAGGAAAGACTGAACTTTAGTTTTTAGAGAAGGCTGTCACATCCCTGGGATTTGTAATGAGAGGTATTCAAAACAGAGCCAGGCAAAGCTTTCACTGGTGTAAACTGCCAGAGGGTTACACTGAATCATAGCCGCGCACAACCCGGTTTATGGTTTTGTATTTGCTTAAAGTAATTAGGCCCAGACTGCCTCATATGCTGCTTCTGCTTAGAAAGCAGGAAGCAATTTGGGAAAGGGATAGAGGGTATCCCAGAATGGATGGGTCTGATCTGCACGTGCATATATACACACACACAGAGGCCGGGAGTCCTGAAACTGCTGAAGCAAACTGACCTCTTCAAACTCACCATCCAGCACAAGAAACGTTGTACTTTTTAAACCAGAAGGAAGTAATCTCCCCTCAGTGCTATAATGGGCTCATAATGCTCAAATGTTCAGATATTCAACCATCTACCAGGAAATCTGCCTTTGCTTTACTACTTTATGATCCTCATATATTTTGCAGAGTTTGAGGCTGTTTGCTCTACTTCAAAATGCTGAAAGCTCCTTGGTTCCTATGTAATACAACAAACCCCACAGGCCAAACTCACAACAGCAACAACCGAACTATGCAGCGCAGGAAAATTATTGACACTTTAAGAGGACTAGGAAAAGAGACAAGATTTTCTGTATTTGAGGGAAGGTTGTCAGGGTGGTAATACAGCACAATGAGTAGTGAAGACTGGGAGATTTATGTGCCAATTCTGTCTATGATTGATTTACATTAATTGCTCTGTACCAATATGTAAAAATCTAATAAATATAACTCCCCATACAAAGGGTTGCTCCAGTCCCGATGTTACAGTGGACAGTTTTGGCAGCAAGTCAGGATGTGCATTAAAAACACACTTTTTGAGAAGTCTAATAAATAAAAGCTCTGAAATATAGTTTCCTACTGAGAAAGGCATTTTAAATCATTTTGATAAAGAACTTAAATTAGGTCTTAAAAGGAGGGGGAAGCTAGGTCCCTGCAACTAATTATTTATAGGTATTTTGAATATAAGAGTCCAAGAAAGCTGGCCTCCATCCCCTCTTCTCTGCCACAATAAATGGTAAAGAAACAGCCATTCCCCTTCATCCCTCTGCCCCCCCACAAATTGAAAGTCGTAAGTGTTAGAAAGGGGAGGAGAAAAACCGAATTCAAATAGGGAGCAGACACCTGAATAAGGAACTTCAGGAGTCCTGAAAAACCCTGCACATTTTAAACCAAAATAAGTTCTATGAGCAGGGGACAGGCCTTCAGTTCCCTGCTGCGTTACTCAAAAGAACTGGGCTGTTTAGCTCACTGTAGTCCCCCGAAAAGGGAATACACTGTTATTTGTTAAACACCAGAGGGAATGTTTTTAGAAGTGAATAAACATGTGAATAGCCCCAGTCTTTCTGGAAGTCAAAGCAATTTAGAGACTGCACAGAAGTCGAAATTGCCGAGGACTTGGGCTTCTAAGTTACTTAGGTGCTTCTGAATACATTATCCTGAAAGCAGAGCTGACACTTCGCATTCGTGCAGCCACCAAGGGGCCCTGCCTTAGAGGATTTGCAGTTTGGGATCTGCTACCACTCACAGCAAAACCAGTGGGGCTGAAGAGGTGCTGATGTGGGAGGGTCCGTGGCTCTGCAGCAGTCATTGGCACCTCCCCATGCTGGATCTCATACCAGGTACAGCAGCCAGGTCCAGTCCATAAGGCTATATGCTCTGCATGGGAAGATGGAGGAGTGAGACTAGAGCACAGTGTGTTGTGGTTGTATCTCTCAGGCTTCCTGATGAGGTTACTGAGTTACTATCTCTGATGGACATCCACAGCTTCCCTCCCTGTCCTCAACAGGTACTTCACCTTGAACTCCCTTCTGCTGCCAAATATGGTTGTGTCTCAAGATTCTGCACAAGGAGATGTGAATTCTAATCTGCTCCATCAGGAGTGGTTCTCTCTGAGCTCAAGTTCATCCCTCTCTTTACACCTGACCTTCAGACCTTCTTTTCATCACAGGGCTCAGTGAGGCATCTACAGCAAGGGCCACCACAGCTCTTGCAGAATCAGGAGGCTGCTAGCGAGTGGCACTTTGCTAGAGAAGGAAAAGACATGCCCTAGAAAATTAAGAGGAAGGCACTTAAGATCTCGAGTTTAACAGAGCAAGTGTGAACCTACATATGGGCCTGGCTGTGTGCGGTAAATTCATGGCACACAAGAGCACACCTTTCATTGACTGAGGCCAGTCATATGCCAAAGTCTTGTAGTGCCCTCCAAGACCCACTTCCATGCCAGACCAGACCTTGAGACCTTTCTGACAGCTTGAAGTCCTGACATGTGCACCACCAGGACTTGCAGACGTGTCCCCTAAGGTCAGGAATAGCACAGGAGCTGAACCACAGAGCATCAGAGTCCAGTCTCCCAAATCTGACACAGACATACGTGGCCAGGTTTTCAAAAGAACTCAGCAGCTTGAGGGCTTTGCTGCACGTCTGCATATAAATGCACAGCGGGAACTGCAGGATGCAGCTCTGAAAACCTGGCCTGGGCTGGGAGCACTCAAAACTGGCCATGAGCTCCTCTGAAAAGGTTGTGCTATACGATCATAGGAGAAGGAGAGACACATAGGCTGACTGCACAGAAAGGAAAGGTGCTAGCTGCTATTGCAGACAAGGGGATTTCGCTCCCGGTTCAAAGTTGGTTTAGGATTTCTCCCAACCTACTAAAAATAAAAGTTCCTGGGCAGTCTGAAAGCCCCAAAATAAGAAAGAACACAAAAAAGCTGAAATTTGAATTTAAATTGAAAATTAAGAATTAAAAAAAAAAACAACCCAAAACCATTTGTTGCTGTCATGAAAACTTAAACTCAGGCTTCTGACATTTGAAACTTAATAACCAAAACCATCAGCCATAATGATTTCTCCATTTGATTCAGCATTAATATTCAGAGAAATGCCAGGGGCTGTCACTTCCCATATTAAGGCAATCCACATTCATTTGCATCTAGAACACCTATGGATGTTGTTCTTCTGATGACCAAACTGTAATTTTTTAAGCTGAAATGAAAGAAAGAGGTAGAATAAGGCAGCTAAATGTCTTCTGAAACACATCAAAAGGCATTGTCTTTTAAATGCCTGAAAGAGGATCTGATTATTTTGGGGATCCTTTCCTCTTCATTATCATTACATCATCATGTCGGGTTATCGAATTACTCATCTAGAACTGGAAACTTCCTTGTCATGTGTTAAGGTGTAAGAGGTCTGGCTTGGCTGGTTTAAAGAACAGCTGTAAAGAGGAGTCAGGAAGACAGCAGCACAAGAGGAAATCCTCAGTCTAATTCAAGTGCTTTATGTCTGTCATAAACGCGCTTCCAGATGAAATTAAAGGAATTTCTTTTAACTCTATTCACAGCCTCCAAATACGCCGCTCAGCAAGCTCAAGCTGCCTGAGATCTTAGTCATTCTCAGAAATGAATCATATTCCCCTTGTCATCTGGCTGTTCTCTGCTGACTGCTAATTCATGGTATATTGATTTTAAGACTCTGTTCACACATTATATTTCCATGTTAAGCCAGGAAAGCTTTTCTTGCTGAAAAAAATTATGCCTCATCCTCATTCCTCTCAATATTCAGTTTTCGCCCTCCTCTGTTAGTTAGAATGATTGATCAACACAATTTAACCAGCTTTAAATGGTTCAGTGGATTGTTCCACACTATCGTACCACCTACATTATTTTTCTACAGTATTTAACAGCACAACATGAATTGTGCATATGAGATGTGTGTGTTTGCCTACTGATGCACAATTTTAAAAGACCAAATAATTGCTGGGGGAACACACTGGGGTCCAGTAGAATTGTATTATAGAGATTTTGGAAATCAACTGCTCATAGAAATACCCTGCTATCTGGAAGGAAGAGTTTAAAACAAAAATCATTAGAGTGATATGAGTATTTTTCAGCACTGATTTAAAACAGGTCAAGACTTTAAAAGCACCTGTGCAAATCTGTGCTGTTACAGCTGGTGATTACAATTTATAATGAATTAGATAATAAATATTTTGTTTACTTCTTTTAAAATGCCATTAACAGTGAGGTCTCTCATTGGACTAGTACAAAACCGCTGGTGGCAAAAACTGAAGTACAAAACACAAAGGCTTCATGTTTCAGATGCTTATAAAACTTAATTCCCCTGAATAACACCGCTAATTTGGGTCTCATTGTATGCTTACAGATTTTACATAAATGTTTTTGGCAGGCAGTGAGACCACAGCTCTGCTTTCATTTAAACATTTCTAAGGGGCATAAGACCTTTGTCACTTCAAAATAAAATAGTTGCACTTAAAGAGAAGTTATTTAAACCATTCAATAGATTCAAAGGTCTTTGAGAACTTCTCTGTTCATGCCAAAGTTTTCAAAACTAGGAATAAAAAGTATTTAATTTCATACAAATGGATATAGAAATGGTTTTTTTCCCACTGTATCCAAAAGGTAATGAATTATTCAGCAAAAAGTTGTTCAGTGGGGTTTTCTGACCTGCAGACATTCAGTGTATCGGGTGCTGGGTGCAAATATAGTGCAGGAAACTTATCAGTTTTGCTTTCAAGTTACACATTTCTCAGAGGAAATAAACCTGAATTTAACCATTCATAAACCTTAACTTTTAAATATAAATGAACAATTTAAATATGAAGTTTTTCTTAGTAGCAAAAAAGTCAGAGCAGGAGCTGAAACTACTGAGCAGTAAATGACTGAAACAAGCACAAAACTACAGCTAAAAGAACCACAAGAAAAGATAAAGTCCTTAGCACACAAATATAAGTGCATTTCAAATGTAAATGTATAACTGAACAGTATGTGCATATACTCATGTTTTTAAAACTCATCACATGTTAAATATACACTTAACCCTCCCTGGTAGAGAAGAAATAACATAAAAATGTAGAAGCAGAGCTTGTAATGTGGGTTACGGGACATGTGAAAGGCAAGCTGAATCCACAAATGATGAAATGTCAAGTGTCTGGGACTTAAATGAAGCTGTACCAGAGCCCACACAGGATTGCAGGTTTGGGGAGATTCTTTTTCATATCACTGGGAACTACACATCAGATGCAAAGTCAGTTTGCAAAGATACATGAAGTATATAAAAAAAAAATAGCATTTATGATTTACCACTAATATGTAAAATCAAGCAATCTCCAGCATGAAAACTGAGGAAGCTGAGAAAATAAACCTACTTCTATAGCCCATTATGTAAGTAACACATCATACATAAAAACTCCAATTTAGTTTTTACCCAGTAATGTAAATGGTAACATAAACCTACTATTAAGAGTAGTTTACTCAACAATTTTGGCTGAGAAACATGCTGATGGGTAACTCACCCTTACCATTAAGCTGTAGTTTATTAAACATTTGGTATCTGAGACGTGAATAGAGTGGAGGATTAAATTAGAGGATCACTTCACTGCTCAGACTAACACTTCAGTCAATGCAAGATTGTGTCCATTCAACACACCTTACAAAGAACAGACTGAATTCTGCTTTCAATTACTGGGGTGCAACTTTAACTGAAGTCAGCAGATGTTGCACCTCAGGAACTGTTAGCAGGACTGCACATGGAATAAAGGGCTGGGAGAGAAACTCTGCTGAAAACATTTTGGATGGAAAACTAATTTTTCAAGTGTGTTTCAAGAAAACTTATTTTCATCAAATACTTTTCTGCCAAAAACTTGAAAACTTCATTTTTCTTTCTCTTTTTTTAATGACAGACCAGATCTTTTTGGAGGAAAGAAATCTAATTATTTGATGTGTTGCTGAAACAAAATTATCTATGCATTGAAAAGACAAAGTCATTCTAAGAATGCCAAGAAATGGAAATAGAAAGTGAAAGGAAGAGATGGAAAGCTGGATCCCTTAGAAAGCTAACTACAGATTCTCAGGTTAATATTTTAATTCCTTAGACAGAGGGGGAAGTCCTAGACAGGTCCGTGGCTTTCAGCATGGAGAGATGCAAGTAGTTCATGAACACGAATGAACTGAAGCATGGTCTGGGCATTCACTGGTGGTGGGTTTGTTATGTGGTCACAGTGGCTGGCAGGAACCCATGACAGTAGTATTTGAGTTCTCATGTGCTGGACAAAACACAGCAGTAGGGCTCCAAAGAGGGAGGGAAATTAAGCCTCTATAAATACAGCAGTTTCCCAGGGTGTTAATCCAAGCAGGGGTCTCAGGAAGCAGAACGTGTGAAATCAGGTGTCTGTCCCTGACCAAGGCGGTCTGGAAATGTTTAGCGCATAGCATACGTGTTGCCGTGTCTACCTCAGTGAGCTGCTGGGAGAGAAGCAAGGATCACAAGAGAAAAACACAGAAAAAACAACTGCTTTGCTCACAACAGTAAAGGACATCCTGGAAGGTGAGTTTGTCCTTTGAGCCACAAAGGAGAAACATGAGCAAGACTATAAACTTCACTTTCACAGGAAGTCCAGGGAGTCCCATAAAGTCAATAGGACTATTTTGAGGATGAAGAATCACTTGCATCAAATAAAAATATCAGGATATGCCCATAAAGCATGCAAAATATATTGTACCATGAAATGTGAGTCAGCACTGCAGTGATACAGACATTACTCATGTATATGCTCTAGGATATGCTAGCTCTCTACAAACCAACCTAATCCTCTGTTCTTGGGAAAGATCATTGAAAAAAGAACTCCTAGAGTGGACAGTTTGGGCTGGACTTTGACAGCTCAGCTCCTTTCCTAAGAGATTTGGGAAGTTATTTGGGATAGCTGTGGTTCCTCTGTGCTCAGGCTCCCATGTAACCTAACCTCTTGATCAGTGCATGACAGTACAATATGATTTGGCCACTGCAGATGCTGTGTGATGAGGCTAAGTGCTCATGCTCATTCGGAAGGTCATAAGGAAGATGTGACAGAGTCCAATACTGAAAAGGGTTCTTGGTGTGCCAGGAAAAGGTAAGTTAAGATATTTAATAGCTATGGCCGGACGGTTAATCCAGATCGTTACTCTGGAGGACTCCCCTTTATTAGTTGCATACGAAGATTTCTGGGAAAAAGGAACATTTCTGTTAACTTCCACCCTCTTATCCAAAAGCCCCAGAGAAGAGATCCCCCAATATTTGAGGCATTGTGAAATATGTACAAAAATAGTTGCCATTGCACAGACCTTGCCTGCTATTTTAAGGCAGGCTACTAAAGCGAGTGTGGGTTAGACAGACTGTGAAAGAGAGGAAGGAAGGGAAGGAGAAAGGTTAAACAGCAGTAGGAAACACGGCTAGAAAGGACTATTTGCACAACTGATGGTTCTGAGCCGTTAGATTATGCTGACAGTGTATTAATCATATGTTACAGCCATATGCACACATACTGATAAATTTATATTTGCCTGCCTATAAATGAACATTAGATGTAAATATATGTAAATTATTGACTATTTTGCATCATGTTAATAGGATAAATATTTAAAATATTTTAAATATAAAAATCCTTTCACATTACACCATCAGAAGAAATTACAAAAATATGTATGTGGGAGATGAGCTTATGGCCTACGCTAGCTCCAAAGATTAGGCTTGAAATCCCAGATTGTCCACAGACTCCTTCTGTAATTTAGCAAAAGCTTCCAAAAGCATCCCAATGAGTTAGGAGGACAGTTCCTAAGCCCTGGATTTAGAAAGTAACCTCAGTTGTTAAGCAATTTGTTTGCTCTTGGAAGACTGGACATTCTTCAGAGGGAAATCTTAATGGCACTGAAGCAGGCTCTCCCCATGTGCTGATGGTGAGCTGGCAGGGAAGGAGACTGGCCTGGCTGAACAAAGAACTTTGCCTGGAACTCAGGAGAGTTTATGACCTTTGGAAGAAGGGGCAAGCAGCTGAGGAGGACTACAAGGATGTCATGAGGTTATGCAGGGAGCAAATTAGAAGGGTCAAAGCCCAACTAGAACTTAATCTGACTACTGCCATAAAAGATAATAAAAATGTTTATATAAATGAATATGAAGTGACCCCAGGCGAAGGCTGAAGTAGTGCCCTGGGCTGTGGCTGTCACCTGGCACAGAAGCACAAAGCTGAGCTCATTCCTTGCTTTATCTCCTCTTTGCTACAGGAAGCTTGTGGAAAAAAAGAACAGTTAAAACCTCCACCTCGAATACCTGAAGTTTTTGAGTATGTGTGCGTGGTGATTGCCTTGCTCTGGGACTATCTTCTAGATCCTTAAAATATTCTTCCCCATTTTTCCATTAGTTTCCTTCCTTTATTTTTACTCTTCCCATATGCTGCCCTGATGACACTGCCTCCGGGAGGGAGTGTTTGGCCAATTTCCTTGACAGTGCTGAAAAGTCCCTTTGCATCCACCTCTCCCATCCTGTTGCGCCAACTCCTGCACTGCTCACTATGGATGAATTCCTGCCGTGTTTCGGCTAACCGCCTCTCATATCCCTCAGCGGCAGCCTGTGTGCTCAGCTTACATCCAGTCTCATCAGGATGTCTTTTTGATTTAAGCCCTTGTCTTCTCTCCGCTAGGTCTAATACCTCGTCTGTTAGCCACTGCTGGTTTTTGCATTGTTTCTTTATCCCAGTCATATTGTGTGCTGTGTCTAGGCTGACATCTTCTCCCTCACACCGTGGCTCATTTGGTCCCTTTTGAGTCCTGGCATGCTGATAGCACCTCAAACTGGCTCTAAACTTCTACTCTGGAGCTGTCACTGATACATCCTGGGATAAATCTGTTGCATGGAAATAGCTTTGCTTTGGGATTTGTTTTTTTGCTTGTTTGTTTCTGTGTATTTTTATGGGACATAACATGTGACTGTCAGAAGCCAGAAAACAAGTAAAGGAAAAGAAGTGATGTTTAGTAGGAATTTGTTGGCATATGGTCAGAAGCAAATCAACTTTGTTCAGAAAAGAGAGCGTCTGTAGAACCATCCTGTCACTGACTACAAAGCAAATGGATTCAGTCTCCACCACAAGAATATGTCCTCTTATTTTGCTCTTCCCTCACCTCCTATTCTTTATGAATAGCTTGCCTCTGTTTCTCTAGTAGCCAATTAAACAACCTCTCTATAACAGAAGCTGGATCGGCTCTGCCTAACAGAGATGCACAAGAGACAGCTAATGTATCTGCACAAACATTGGCCTTGATCCCGCCAGGATGTCTGCATTAAAGTCAATGAAAGATTCGAGTGCACACAGTTAAGTGTATGTGTCAGCCTTTGGCAGACTGAGACCTTGAAGCCTGCTCAGCCATCATGACTGGGTACAGACATAAACTTGACACTTGCAATGTTTCACTTGGCTTTGACAAAATGTGATATTCAGAGGGTTGCTTTAAAAATAAACAAATTCTCTATTAGTTTTATTACCCTTTCAAATGAGCTTGGAATACAGCTTTCTTGTTTGTGGTACTTCCCTAGGAAAACATGGCTTAAATTATAGGAGAAAAGAAACTCGGTCTGTTGTTACTGCCATATTGAGCCTTTTGGACCAACAGACAGAATTATATAGACAGATACAGAATGAAAGAAGAACTACAGAAAAATCAAGCCCAAGAAAGAAAATGTTCCCAGACTGTTTCTTGAAGATTTTCAAGGGCATCTGAGTAGCATTTCCCTCACTTAAAAATGCATCAAAAAGAGTGGATCTTTACAACAGTAGCATGCCCTCAGGTTTTCTAGGACAACGTTATTGCTGGCTGGCTTAGTAAGAAAATGCTTTTCCAATGCACAGGTCACTATTTTTCACATTATCAACACTCTTTGGAGACAGAGTGCTGGGCCACATCAGGCATGGCCACTGGCCTCCTCTATATGTTCTCCTTCACATCCAAATAGGGCATTATTTTCTATATAGTTGTATATGTGCTATTTGCAAAGAGCAAATGTAGGCTCTGAATCAAGTACTTGATGTCTGCATGGTGGGACACCCTGCTTCAAGTTTATTTGGCAGCAACAATGCTGTGTCAAATCTTACTTAAAATAATGCAGAAAACTTCAAATCCTGAGTGCTGAGAAGATATAGCTTAACAGTTTCCATGAAAGCATTCCCATTCCTTTCTTGTTGCTTTCTACATCTACTGTAGCGTAGATCTACATCTGATGTACATCTACAGTGTTAACTCTGTTAACAGTGGGAACACTTGAAAAAACAGCTCTATACAACTCTAAGCAAATGCAGGAGGATATTCATGGTAAAGGAGTTACCATCTCGTATCTATTCTCACTCAAAAACTTGAGTCCCATTGTCTTGTTCACCTAACCATGAAAGTTAAAAATACAAAGGAGGAGAAATGGTGAGTAACTCTGGAAACCAGAAAAGCCACTGTTCCAGTGTTCATGTACCTCAGGTCTAAAAGGTGCTGGTCACGCACAGAGATGTGTACACATCCATTACATATAAATATGTTGAAATCTTATTTCAAGTTGGAAACTTACCTATTTTAAGTACTATTGTACTCCAATAGGCACTCCAAATAGAATAATAACTCCAACCGTATCCATGTTTGGTTTTCTTTGCAACTCTTCAAGGATGTTGCTAATGATACCAGTCAATATAAAAGCCTTCAAAACAACACAGACTACTGTCATTTATGTGCTGAGAGAGGGAAACACATTGCAACAGAAAACCTTTTGAAACATGTGATCCGTGGATCTAGTCAGAGTGACAAGAAAAAATACTGCTTGGATTTCTGACTCTCAAATACTCCTCTGAACAGTTTTGCTGTGAACATTTGTGACCATGAAAATATTTCAGTGATTCATTGTGAAGGGCAAATGAATCTCAGAAAGCTGCAATCTACTCAGAGGCAATTAAATAACAGTGAAAGGATTCACAGACTCAGTTATTCAGCCAATCTAGCCCTATGTTGAGAGGCATGACTTCACTATAGTACAGTGCACTCTGCTTAAACAGTACTTGCTCCATCTTGGTTGTGTTCAGCTTTTTCTGCAGCTTTTGTGTTTCTTGACTTTCTTGTTACTATGGTGAATGACTGTCACAGCAGCGTACAGAAAGGATGTTTAGGACATGAGTAGAGACAGCAGCCAAAAATGGTAATGGGACAGTGTGAGTTACCAGCAGGTTCTTCTGTTTTTCTGTGTGTGTGGGAAGGGTAAGTGAGAGCTGGCAGCTAATCTATCAGTGTTCATGACAGACAACTGTACATCTCTTGTCCCAGCACTTCAGCTCAGCCGTGGCTCTTGCTTTACAGCTAGTAAAGGAGAGATTGGCTCCCACAACACAGGCAGCCTTGGATACTGACACTGGTCTCTGTGCCTGTGACAGCAAGGAGGTCTTGATGTCTTTGTATGCACAGTCTCTTTCTGGTACCATGTCCACCGCCCGTGGTGAAGGATTCGGAGGCGTGAATGGACCTGTAGATTGCTATTCTTTGTGATCCAGCATATCTAGACAGGATAACTCACCCCTGGATCTCTGCAAGTGCTGGCTACATGGAGTTAATAAAGTTGTGACCTACCCTTGTCCATCTTCATTCACCTGCACGTTCTGATCAATAATGCATATTGCTTTTTGGCTTCTCTTCCCATGTGAGGGGCAAAGCCAATAGAGCAGTGCACATAGCATTACCACAGGCACATTTATGTTTGCTGATGACGCAGAAATAAGGAGGCTTGTCTGCCCTTGTGCAACCTTACCCTTGGATAAGGCCCCCCCCGTTCCTGCTGCCAAGCTCCATTCCCAGATGAAGATTGTTTAAGTCTTAAAGTAGTGAGTGTCTTCGAGATGGGAGCAAATTAGGAGACATGTCAAAAGAACAACTACAACAGGAACTCTTAAATGCCAGGTCCTAAATCATTCTGGCAAATTGTCAGTGTGCTTATATTTCTGCCTTACTCCCCCAAGCTCGGTGATGGATGACCACTGATAGCAATAAGTTGGAACTCATGATTTGGCACCCGATCCCAGCATTAACTAAATCACCCCCCTGCTGCCACAAAAGAAAGCATTGGTTCTGATCCAGTTTAAGAACTTAAAGTAACCACATCAGAGAAATGAATTCAGCACTGATCTCTAGCTCAAAGGAAGATGTTGTTAGGATACAGCACACGACGTCAAGAGACCATTTTTCCAATTGAAGACAGTCAGTAGTTCTTTCTATCCTGCTGAGGTGTCTTAAAAAGCCTCCTCAAATGCATATTCATGGGGTTTTGTTTTTGGCAAGTTCTGTGTATTAAGGCATCCAAAATATTCGAATACACTGGCTTCTCAATGAGATATTTAACAGAAACAGGACTTGCACTTTTCTTCTGTAAGGCTGCGCTTATCCTGTGTTTTATAGATTAGTAAACCAACAGAGAGATTAGGTAACTTGCTAAAACCACATGGCAGGCAGGTGGCAGAATGGGAACTATAGCTTGGAAATGCCTCTTGCTCTTCTGTCTGCTCAAGAGTCAGACTACACTGACCTGTGTGAATGTAATGAGGAAGGGAGCGAGGGAGAGAGTGCACAAGAACTTCTCTCCTTTTATCACACCTTTGCATGCCCACGAGGGCCCTGACCCCTCCTACGCCAAGCCCTCTGCAAGGGGGCAGGTTCAGGAAGGATCAGGGTGAAATGTGAACTCACTATTTATCACTCTGAGAGGTCAGACTGAGAGTCTGGACGTGAGGCAGAGGCATCTTGGATTCCTTCCAAGGCTGGAGTAGCTGCTATGATATGTGCTGCCCAGGATATTCCAGAGCAAATTCTGATTCAGCTCTAAGTCTTACTAGAGGCGCTGCCTGAAATGTCTTTCATTCTTATCCATTCAGCTGAGGGCACTCGGGGCATCCTGACCACTAGACAATATCCCTTCATATGCCACAATCCTTATGCCTTCACGCCTGCAAGGTAGCAGCTTCTGCAGGCAATGGAAATTGCACAGCTCTGCTGGCACAGGTTTAGAGCTACTAAGGATGTGGCCTCGTATTTTGACTGTCACACACAGAGCACAAGCAGCACTGCTCTTCCCTATTTTCATCATCACCAAGAAGATTTTGTTTAGGACTGTGGTTTACAAAGATCTTATTATAGAGAAATGAAAAGAAAACTCATCTAAAATCTGGTTACATTGAAAAATTCCAGCTGTCTTGCAATTCAATGCAGCTGTGCTATCTAGTATCTTTCTCTCTTCCTTTTGCATCTCTTTATAGAACATTAGCTTCTATAGAAAAATGCATTTTTTTTTTAAAACATGGTGATTTTTTTCCCCCTTCCCTCTTCATTATTTGCTGCCTGTTTTTTCCACCAATAAAACCTACAGACTCTGACAAGGAAAATGCAAAGATATTTTGAGACAGAGGAACAGCAATGAGGAAAAAAATAGCACTCGTGAAGAGTTTTCTACTGGCAATCTCTTGTCCCTGTTTTTTTTTTTTCCCTTATACAAACTGTAATATGATGATATTATGCAACTGCCTTCACATATTAGAATCATTATGAGCAGTAGCTTTGTGATATCATACAGCAGGTGCTAAGAACAGTTTCTGCTTTTTCCCCAAAGCGACTACAAAATTACTTACGATTTCATTACAGAACAATCAACACTTTGTGGGGAGAAGTTTGTATTAGTTTGTGATTGTGTTAGCGAGGAGAAAAAATATATAAATCTATCTTTCTGGGGAGTTTGCAGCATTCTCAGGGTGAAAACTAAACTGAATTCATTTGTAGCCAAATGCCTACGTCCTTAGCCAGAGGAAACTCTGATGGAACTGGAAGGACTCCAATCCTCACTCAGCTCTTTGCTTTCTCCTGCAGACTCAAGTCCTCAGGGCTCTGTGCATCCCATTTGATGGATGACTGTGGAGAGCTGTGGGGAAAATTGAGTCCTTCAGCTGAAACTGAAGAGGTCACTATAAGAGGAGGTTGTATATTTATCTCACCTTTAGGACAGAGACAAAAGCAAAGGGTTAAGCAAAAAAATTCAGCCTATGTGGGGTGAGGCAGGTTCACAACCAGGCAGATGTGAAGTCCAGCCAAATTCTTTTGAGAGTAACTGGCCACTTTCAAGCAATGGATGTCTTTTATCTTCTCTCTCAAGAAACTGTGGGGCTTAGGAAAGCCTCACCTCTGGTCAGCTCAAGTTACTCCAACAGGAATAATTCCAGATGATTCTTACTCCCAGAGGAAGAGCCATCCACAGACCAAGGTCTGCAGGTCTCGATGCAAGGAAGACCAATCAGCTTAAATGCAGCTGCATTTTCCTCCAAGCATTTCCTGCCAGTCTCCAGTGCCCACATGGCAGCTGGACTGCCAGCCCCAGAACTGTTTCACTGCTATCAGAAACAGGGCAGAGATTTCATTACACATTTTCAGACAGGGAATTGCAGAACTGTGGTGGAAAACTGCAAGCCCCAGTTCCTCACTCCTTCAGTTTAATACCCTGAAGACTGCAATCCTTTCCTCTAAAAGCCCACGCTGCTGCCCTATCCATCCCAAAATGTAATTAATATATTAAAAAGTACTTTTCCATTAAGAAAAGCAAACCATGTCCATTGGGTCATATTTTCTATTCCCAGAAGATGCTTTGCTCTTGTTTTATAAACACTTAGTACCAAACATTCCCATTTAAAAAATTAATATATTTTAAATATCTCTCTTCAGATTAAGGATAGACAGTGAAAGTGCAGGAAAAATCTATACAGAAAGAAATGCAGAACTACAGCGAGGCAGGGCAACAAAATGATAACCGAACAGCCAGAACACTTCCTCCCTAGTGGGAACTCCTAAAGTGCAAATCACAACTTTCAAAGCTCCAGCAACCCAGTGCAGTTTGTGTTACATCCGAAAAAGAGAGATACAGATCAATTATACTCAAGAGAAAATACCTTAACATCACTCCTTGCAAGAGGACAGCTTTGAATGAGACATACCACACTTCCAGGAGTGGTATTTTAAATACCAATCACAGCCAACCATGGTTTCACTGCTGCAGAAAAACACCAGAATAATATTGTTTCCCAGTCTTGGTGTCACATTAAATCAGAAGCAAGGCCCTAGATAGCTGCGTTAGCCACTAGTTTCCAGACAGAAATACTTCAGGTCTGGCTCACTGCAGCTGCAAAGCAAGAGCATAAATGTGGATGAGCTCATGGGGCTGGGGGCTTTCTGCAGTTTTGGGGACAGTGCTCTGCAATGAATTTGATTTGAGGACACCTCCACATTTAAGGGATAGCCTGGGGATATCCAGCTGTTGCCAGAGTGCACAGCTGGGAATAACAGAACACCTACTCATGCCACAGTGATTGCTGACTCTCAGACTCCTGACCTTGGACAACTGGATGCTCTCAAGTAAGCCCGACACCCAGTGCATTGCAAAATGAAAAACTGTGTGAAAAATGGCCTAAATCTGTAGTTGCTCCATCACCCCAGTCCACAGCAGAACTGAGATCAAGACAAGTTACACTGGTGGATTGGTTCAATAGCAAATCAGTTGACATAGAGATGTTTCCTAGTCACTGTCACTATAAAGTCAGTACAAACCCCTTTGTTCAGATCTACACTTTACACGTGAAAGCTAACCAATTCCCAGGGGTACCTGGGCTCTGTCTCCTCTGCTCAGAGCAGGTGTTCCTTGGGCAGTGCCCTTGCAGCACCCATGCAGCGGAGTTACGGATCCGCTTGGTTCCTGAGCCAGAGCCTCACGCTTTGCGGGGTAAACAAACAGAGATTTTTTAGCCCATCGGATCCTCAGGTTAAGGGATTGAGATCAGGTACATAAATAAGTGATAAGGAAGCAGGCGGTGACAGAACACACTCCTTCAGAGGGAAAACAAACGAGTTGCCCGACACAACACCCCCACGAGGTGGGAACTCCCGGGTCGCCGAGCCTGTGCTCGGGGAGGCGATGGGGCCCCTCGCCTGGGCCTTATTAGCGACCGGCGATGCTCCCAGCGCTCCCTGGCCCACCCTCCCGAGCGCAGCCCCTTGTCCGCGGCCCCGCTTTGTGCTCTGCGCCGCCGCCATTCAGCACCGCGCGGCGCGGCCGGTAGATGGCGCTGTCGCACCGCGGAGGCACCGCGGAGACCCTGCGCGGTGCTGCCGCGCCCCGCCGCGGAGGGGCCGCCCGGGGCCGAGCCCGGCTGCAGCAGCCGGCGGCGGGTCCCCGCTCTCGGCCCCGGGAAGCAGCCGCTGCCTCACCCAGACATGCGGTTACACCGGGTTTGGGGTTGGTTTTGTTTTTATTCACGGGGTTTGTATCACCGCTTAAGACAAAATTAACATGAAAGCAGCAGCTCGCTGCAGCCCCCCAGCAGCTCCGGGGAATTCCTGCACAGAGATGAATATGGATGAAAATCTATATTACCCCAGGCACCAACTTAGCACAGGATGTTTATGAAATATTCCTGCAATGTAGTTTATTTACAAATCAAGTTATCCACTTATGCACGGTACTCAGAGCATTGATGTGTTTAGTGGACAGTTATTATTACTGATCATTTGTGAGCTCCGGGTGCCCCGTGCTGCACCAGCCATGCACAGACCAAATCAGCTCCTTGTGGAGGAAGGCCCAACCAAGGGGCCTGGTCCAAAAATCTGGGAAGTTTCTCCTGAATCGAGCCGTAGCCGACGCCAAAGAAAACAGAGGAGGCAGTAACAGCTTTAAGGATTTTTTTCCCCATTGGGGTTGTTTACGTGCTAGCTATATTTCTTCAGAATAGCTGCTGGATCAAAGTTAATTTCAAGCAATTCTGATCATGAAATAACTGGATCAGAAGCTGCTTCTTTACTCCCCTCTTATGTATCTCTATCAGAGGCTTTTTCCTTCTTCCTTTGAGCGCTGGACAGAAGAGATCATGTACCCAGCCCTAACAAAACCTGATTTCACACTATTAAAGGGAGGATAAATTGGAACACTCACGAAGGACTAGACCAGCTTCAAAGGAGAATTTTTAGCACACCCTGAGTCCCAACAATTTGTAAAATAAGGAAAATTCCTTAGCAGTGGCCGAGCTGCTGTTCCAGCACATGGAGCTTGCTCTCTGTGCACTGGCACTGCACAGTATGCAAATACACTGCAGTCTCTTTCTGTCTGTACATGTTTTCAGTAAGGGCACACGATAGCACTATCCCTTTCCCGTACAGAAAGCTATAACTATGGTAACAGGATGCCAGCTGCTGCAAAATGCTGGAGCTGCATTTTCTCATTTTAAATGGTGACTTTACGTCCACTTTCCCCACACATACGTTAAGACTTTGCATCTGTAGCAAACCTGTGCTTGTAGAACTCGGGTTTAGAATAGGAGAAAACTTCATGGCTGGTAATCTACGCAGCGCATGTCCCTGCCGAGCTGAAGCCGTGTCATGCGAGACACTGAACCGGGCATGCCGCAACTTTAGAGCAGAGGGGAGCAATTCCTTTCATGAAGAAGAATCTCTAACTCATCACAAGAGAGACAGGCGCTGCCTGGACAGAGTTTAAAATCACAGCAAGAACTTGTTACCCTTCTGCAACCTCTCTGGCCAGAGTCCGTGTCTCCATGCAGTGAGGAAGGAAATCATGCACAGCCCCTTCCCTGTTAACTGCCTCGCCAGCCCCGAGGAGGGGATGAAATTCTGTGCTTTGGAGCAGAGTTGTTCTTTGTTTGTTCATTTGTGCCTTGTTCTAAGCAGGTGTTTCAAATAGAAACCACCTAACACAAATAGCAGCTTCACAGAAAGAACACCATTAAACTATCAAACATAAAAGCTAGAGCGCCTTTACTTCGTATATTTCGCATACAATGTAATTTGCTTTTTCATGCCATTTCTTTTTACAAAACCATCCCCAAATAACTTCTTCCTATTAAAATCAGATTCTTTTTCATGAAAAAAGAGGTGGAAAACACACATAAGGGCTGAGTCATTACGTGCTATACCTCATCAAACATTTAAACTCTTTTCTCAGTTAATATTGTATTTTGCAAGTCTTCAGCTCTAGCGGAGCAGCACAGGGAGATCAGTGCTAACCCCCGTATTCCTCAACTCAGCCCTGTATAAAGTCCTAGCTGAGCAAGTTACGGAGCTTTCCTTTGCATTATTTTTTTCTTCATGAATATTGATTAAGAAAATAATTTGTTAATAAAAAAACCCAAACCAAACTATTTTAGAAAGCATAGTGGGAAAGATAATTCATAGCCAGTAACTCAGTTAATGCCAACCAACAACAAAAACCAGACCCCTAAAATTCAAAGGCAAATATTCTGTCCTCAGCTCACCCCTTCATGGTGAGGTATTACAGCCCATTTCACACTGTTTAGAGAGTCACGCTCTTTGCAGGCTGTTGTACTGTGCAAATGCAAACGCAGCACAGAAGAACCATCATCACTCTTGCTAAATTCCCTGAACTTTAAGGAATTTAAAGACAGACCTTAAGCAGCATTTTAAACCCTTCAACTATAAAATTTGCCCTTTTTCTCCTGAATAAAGACTTAACACGCACACACACTCACACCGCCCCCCCAACATTCCCTGGATATTTTAAAGAAGTTCATTAACCAGATAGACATCAGTGCTGATGGAATAGGCATATTTTTTAATGTATAATTTCTAAACCCATAGACTTCCCTTTCAGCAGGGGCTCGGCAGAAACGGGTGGTGGGATTTTTGGTCTCTGTTATGTACTATGTCAGACTATATGGTCTCTTGTAGTTTTAAAATTTATGAATTTAGGAACTGCTCCAGTTATCACTGTCCCTTTGAGTGCAGGGAGGTGAAAAACTCAAATTTAAAGCTTTTAGAAAAATACTTTTTATTTGATACTTATTTGAGAGGTGTCACAGTTCTATGGCCATATACACATCTGCAAGGTTGTTTTAAATGGGGCTTTTTAATATTACAGATTCATCTCCTATGAAGCGAGATTATTACATAAATGATCTCTGGAGGGCTGCTTTTACATGTGAGAACTGACTGATGCTCAGAGAAGCTGGAAGCATGCGTGTTAAACCTGTGCACTGACAGGTCTGGATTTTTTTTAGGGCTCCTTAGCAAAACCAGCTCCTATCTACAGTGAAATAAATTGCCTGCCTTTAATAGTTATTTTCCCAAAGCATCTCCTGAAAAGCTTTCGTCCACGTGCTGCACCTGCTAAAATCAGACTGAAGAGCAACCAAAGCTGGTTTCTAAAGGGTCCATATATGGGGGAAAGGAGAAATTAAAAAAGGAACTACAAACAGGAAGACTTTTAAAAAAAGTATTTTGTGGTTTTAAAATGGGAAACTGAAAAGTTAATTCTCATTTTTTTTAATGGAGAAATAAAAAAACCCAAGCACCCACCCTAAAATAAGACCAAGGTAAAAGCCAGCAATAAAAGTCAAATTAAAAGCTCCCCCTTGGTTAAGGTTTAGTTCAAAATGTAAGAAAGTTGTTAGCCAAATTAAAACTATCACTGTATCTAACTGTATCTAACAATCCTCCAGTGGCCAGGGAGTATTCTGCAAAGAACAGATCTTTGCATTCTGCTCATTTTGCAGGGCAGAAATGCATCCTCTTAGTTCAAAGGAGAGGCATTTTAAGGATGTTACTGGGTAAAAGCTAAATTTTAATAGAAATTAGTTTACTGATTATAAATTTGGTACTTGAATATTAGGTAAAAAATGCTCAGCTCTCAGTATTTATCCTGATTGAAGGGGAGAAGAGAAATAAAACCCTGATGGGCAGAATATTAGTTTTGGTAATTACTAACAAAGCCAGCTGTGATGCAGTACTTAAAGCAGGAATGATACCTGATCTGTCCTTTTTAGGTACATCTGCTTTCAATATTTGTGGTCATTTCAGGTCTCTGTGCAAAGTTATTTAATGCTGCCGTTTGTTGTGTAACACCAATGTATTCTGTGATACTCAAGTTCTGCCAGTTCAAAGGGGATGGCCCTATGGAGCATCTTTTCATGTCATGGCTTTTGCTAGAGGCTTTTGTTTAAAGCATGCTTCTGGCATGCTGTCTTGTCTCTCCGGCTCTCTCTCCTGCTCACATGTGTGAAATAGCAAAGTAATTTGCAATATAAATTACAAAATCAACTGTTGAGTTTACAAATTGAATATGCATGAAAATATTGCATAATATTAGTACCTTCCTCAGCCTAATAAAGGTAAATACGTCTGCAATTTGTGTTGGTGGAAGAGCAGCTATTTCTACACTCTAGATATTAATTACAGTTGGGCAAATTTAAAGTTTCTGTTATTAATTCCTTCGTAGCTTCACTACAATCAGGATTAACTGCAGCCACCTACAAACACAACCATTTGGTAATATTCTTAATTACACTGAGGAGCCCTCCTTCTTACAGCTAAACCAGCGCTGTAACAAGCACCTTCTAGTCTCTTTTGTTTATTCAAAATAAATATTAGCCCAGAAAAGAAAAAAAAATAAATAGAAGAGACACCAATACTCTGAGAATAAAAATGGGCCGGAGGGACTTGGACTAGCAATGATTTTGGTGAGTGCTTAATTTCTTGTTTGGTTGAAAAAAACTGGATTGGCTATTGACAGGTCCCTATCAATAGGCAGACCCTGGAGGTCTGGCTATTTGCACATGGCCTGATTGACTTGTCCTTAATAGACATATAATTGTTGACAAATATCTTCCAATAGACTGTGGCAGGCATGGCCGGGCAGACAAAAGAGGCTTCTCTACGACAGAGACCAGAGCAGAGCGATTCAAGAGCTGCAGCACCTTACCCAGGAAGCAGCTTCCCAAAGAAGCTTCCAGAGTAAAACCTGTAAAATCAACCTCATTTTCTACCTCCAGCGGCTGACAGCCAGCTCTAACATAAAAAGCAGCATTGTCCAAAGATCGTGTGGGATCCATTCAGGGTGTCCCTTTTTCTGGACAACTTCACAATACAGTTTCATCGTAACAGTAAGCCTACACACTTACCCCCCCCTTTTTGCCAAAGCCTGTGGGTTTTAAAAATACAACTGGATTTTTTTCTTATTGGTTGCTCTTCCCACTTTGTCCTTAAGCACCCACCCCAGCTGTTATTAGGGATATGATCCCAGGGTAAGTGGACCTTCTGCTGTTCGGAAGTCCTTACATTTCCACTAGTTTATTAATACTGCAATACAAATTTTTGCAAGCAGAAAAACTGAGTGCACTGGCTGGAGCCTTCCAGCCTCCATTGATTCTTGCAACCATTGTGAGTGGTTGGTGCCTCTGAACACGATATTCAAAAATGGATGCTTAATGTCAGTCACCTATTTATGAACATTTTTGGCTGACTTTCCAAGGCACCTCAAGAAACCTGTGCTGGAGGCTTCAGTCTGCGTCTAAGGATCAGGGTCTAAACACAGCCTCATTTTGTGCAGTGCCTTCACATACACACAATTCTAAATGAGAGAGTTAAATAATACATTTACTGTGCTATTTTCTGTGTTAAATAACAGCACAGAAAAGAAAACGAAGAGGTGTAGGCAAAGGAAAAAAAAAAGATAATAAGCCACATTTATCTGTCCTCAAGATAATAGTTCTATATTAGATATGTTGGGGCATTAATTACATGGATTTTTAGAATGTTTAGTACATTATAGGCATTGCAATACTTGTCACAAGACAAAAGGCCATTGAAATGATGCAGTACAGCCTTAGGCAGCCATAAAAGAACAAATTGTTCAAGTTTGTGCATCGGTGCGAGATCCAAAGAACCCTGGCTCCAAGAAAAATAGCAGTGAAATGTAGAGATGTACCTACTCTGTGGGTTTACTCAGAAGTGGACTGAAACCTGGGCTCTGGCCTTTCAGTCCTGGGTTTGATGTGCCTGCCTTTCCTTGTCAGTAGCAAGCTGAGAAATCTTGAAAGTTTGCCTTGCAGGATTTCTTCCCTTGGTCATTTTGGATTTTGTAACGTCTTCCCCCTTGGGATACGGTGCCTGTCAGGTAGCAGTAACACCCTGATCCTGTGGTGTAAGCGACTCACAGAAAGAAGACAGGGAGACGGGGAGGAGGGTCAGGGAGGATACTCCTTAAATCTCTAAGCTAATGCCTTCAGCCTCCCACCTCTAAGCTCTCCCACCTCCTTCCTCCCAAACTAATAAAAACAACCATTAAAAAAAGAGAGATAGAGAGGGGAAAAAAAAACAACCCAGTGCAGAGCATGATCACAGAGGCAAGCAAAGTAGGTTACAAATTAGTGTGACACCATCAAGGTGACACTGTAGACAACCTCTGACACCCAGCACAAAGCTGAATGCCTTGTGCCAAAAAGACCTTGAGCCTTGTCTTTGATTCTTATTGATCAAATACATAGATTAAATACAGTATCAGATGGCAAGGCTAAAGCCTGGGATTCTGCATAGAGCAAAGACCCTCAGACATGAAAGAACAGATATACAACGGAAATAGAGGCACAGAGAGAAAGATAGAATAATTGTATTGTGAATAAACAGATGTAGGCTGAGGCAGGCAATTTTATCTGGCAGATGGGCAAGGCTTTTTGTACATACTGTACTTCTTACAGGTCACGAAATCCAAATGTCAATAATATTAGGAATAAGGGACATTTTTAATGGCGCTTTTTGCAATCCCCAAACATTCCTAAGCATGTGCATCCCGTGACCAGCTGCTCCAAAACGGTGCGCGCGCCTGTGCATGCGTGTGTATATGTCCATTAATTCAGAATTACTCCAATTACGAGCTTTTGATGCTCCAAAACCCTCTTCCTAACCCAAAAGAGATGGAGAGCTCTCGGCCTGTCCAATCAGATCATTTTCCCTCCTGCTTGCAGCAGATGTAAGCAATTTACTTTTTTATTTCTGCATATTCAGTGCGAGCGGAGCTGTTGGTGACTTCTCACCCCGGAGCCTGCAGGATTCTAACCCTATCAAATTAAAGCATTTTGCTCACTTATTCCCAAGCGCTTGGCTGGTGCTTAGCAGGCCTCCCGCTGCATAGCAATGGCGGGCGTTCGTGTCCGCTCATACCCTGAGCCTAATCAGAGATTATTAAGGAAAATATACAGTGCTTTAATTTGATGAGACTGGTTATAGGTACTGCAGTTAAAGGTCACACTCTTGCGTGTATCTCCCTCAGTCACTGTAATATCTTCCTCTCGCTTGACAATCCTCAGCTCCAAACAATAGGCCAAGAAGACACGTTTATTTTTGTCACGCTGTGATGAGCTCAATAGGGACAAAAATGAATTATTTAAAGTTCGCATAAACAAACAACCCCAGGCCAGGGTCCCCTCAGCCCACTCACCCCCTCTGCATTTTTGTGCATGTGCGCACACACACACTTGGTCTCTCTTGTGCCTTTAAAGAACACATGATAAAAAACTTCCTCAGTTGGAAAGCGAAGCCATTTGGATGTCAAGTCATACCATGGTAGCCAGTGGCCTCTGCCTGTGGTCAGCTGTTGGGTGAGACCCTGCCCACTGAAGCCCTTCAGAAGGGCCTGGGTAGATCCCAGCATCAGGCGCCCAGAAAGGACTTTCCTACTTCTTTGGCTCTGAAATCTTTTCCCACCCAGTAGGAGGTAATGGAGCTATTCAGAGTGAAGGAAAACACACACAAGGCCTGATACGGCAGGCTCTGAACCTTCCTGCTGCCCCAGTGGGAAATGAAGGGGGTTCAGCTGAGTCTTGCACAATTTAAAGGTTGCAGGAGTAAGGGAAGAACATCAACTACAACCTACCTGCCTGTGTCATGGGGAGCAGCTTGTGGCCCCGTCTAAATTCACACTGCTTCTAGCAGAGGCTCTGTGGGTGTGGAAAGGGGGAGGGAGGGGATACAACAGCTTTCTTCTTCTGTCAGCCTTAACTCTGCTGCCATTCGTTAGTACAGTGAAGTGGTTTAGTCTCTTGTAAGAGCTGCATGGTAGGGAGGGAAAGAGCAAGCCAGTGAGAGATGGGTGGGTTAATTCTAATCTCCTTTTGAGCCTAATGGTTTGAGCATATGTGTCCATGCAGCAGACCAACAGCAGGCTTATTTACCTCCAAAATTTACATGAGAATTGCTTTATGCAGCTGTATGTAAAAATTCAAACCACACAGTGTCACTGTATCACACAGGTCAATCCAAAGCCCAGTGGCATTATAGCAAGAGACAAAAGCCTTACCACTTCACCAGGGTTTCCTTTAGGCCTGAAAGTTGCTCTATTAAAAATGAACAAGAAAAAAAGACAAAAAATATGTAAGCCTGTTCCCACTGCTACCTTCCTTCCAGATTCCCTCCACATTCCTGAAAAATTGCCAAAATTATGAGGACCTGGAACCTGATCCTGCTTTTACCCCTCTCAAGGATGCTGCAAAGGATGTCAGGATTGGGCCAGCTTCATTTTGTGTCTGTGAATAATCCTGTTAGCTGATCCCCAGGCATGGACTTTTTATATACACATTACTGATGGGCAAAGGCAGAAGAGTTCACGGAGGTGCAGCTTCAGTATTTATCCTGAACAGAGGCAGCCAAGGCTCAGGCTGCTTGGGATGCTACAGGCATCCTGGGCTGTCTGGTAAATTGCTGGTGATTGCCTGGTTGTTGGTTTGTTTTTTCTCCCCTCAGTTTGAAGGGTTTGTGGTACCTCCAGAAAAGCCACAGCTCTATGTGCTGTGGGAATAACAAGCTATAGGCACTTCTCCAGAGAAATGGGGAATCCTGCACTGCAGGACAAATCAGGATCTTTCATAATCACCTCAATTATATTGTGTTATGCTGATACTATCCCTTTTGCCACACAAAAAGCCACTCTGCTTCAGGACCCCCAATTCTAACTGTGTCTCAAGTAATCTGGTAAGCTCTGACTGATAAATTTGACTGGTATTTCTCACATGAATGTGGTCAGACACTGCATCAGCAGTCTCTGCAGTGGAACTCCCTCAGAAAACACAAAAGTATATCAAGGGCCAAAAAGTTACCTGTACTTTTTTTAAACTTCATAAAAACTTTTTCTGTGGAGGTTTGGGACAGTTCTTATTTTAGTCTGAGCCAATTATTCAGCCTTAATACCTGGACCCTGGTATGCTTCTGTCTTTGATCAGAAAGAACTTGCCTGAAGGCCAGCTCAAGAGAGGTTCAAAGTCAAATGCTTTGATTTAAACCACTCTGCTCCCATCCATGAAAGAAGATGAGACGAAGCTCTCTAGTCTAAGACACAGATAAGTGCAATGCAGTGTGTCACACGTGGTATTACAATGCAAAGCATACAAAAAAAGATGTTTCAGGGAGCAGTGTGCTTAAAACACAAATCACCCTAGCAATATGGTGATAAAACACCCCAGGGATTACAGCAAAATTCTCTAGTTTGTGAGTATCCACACAGAATACTGTGGATATATTCCATGGTAATGCAAGAAATAAAGACCAAGGCACGACCAAGGATCAAGATTAAGATGCTTGTGATCCAGGAGCCTCTGGAACAACACCTATAGGGACCTGCTAGCAGTGTATGGAGGGTGGGATACTGCTGGACCATTCCAGTTCTCTAAACAATTCTTTCCTTGAGACATTTTGCTACATGTGACTATGTGCCATTTTAACTATGTGACTATGAAGACCTTTCCAGAGTTTATAAATTGGAGCATGCTAGACACCCCGCCCTAGTATTTTAGTGATAACAAGATGATACTAACTGGCTGCTATGGGAAAGGACAGGACTCAGTCCCAGAAGTCACTCTAGACTCTGCACAAGGAAGCAGTCTTCTGATGGCAGTTCTCCTTTCCTATTTTCTTCAAGTACCTTGATGAATATTACAGCCTTTGAATCACTGACATACAGAAAGAAAGAAAATCCCCATGGGCTTCACACAGGAAATGAAATGCAGGAAGCACACTATCAAAATACAGCTTTTCACTGACAGTGTCACCATTTTACTGCTGGGGTTGTTATCACTCTTTGGGGGAGGTGATCATTTCCCCACCATGTGCAGCAACACGGCAGGCAGGCTGCACAGGCTGGAAATGCAAGGGACATGATTTCCCCCCCTCGCCATTCAGAACTTCACTTTGTTGACAAGAACTAAGGGAATAAAAAGGATAGGGGCTTTTTCAGATATCTTTTTCCACTTCTGGTGAATGAAAGTAACTTTTCTTTAACTATCAGCGCTGTGGCGAATACGTTTAGTCACTGTATCCTGCTGGGTCTTTTCACTGGGGAAGGTTTTGATGGCAGAGCCCTTCTTTTCTCCACTCACTGAATCTTAGGCATTTTCCTATCTTCTTTTCATTAATTTGCCCCATCTATCCTTTCTGCTGTCCTAGTAATTTAAACAGAAGCCCAGAATTCATTGCAGCATAATACAACTCTATTAAAGCAAACCAGATTTGATTTTTACCTTGGAATGGGACCTGAGGCCTCTTTGGAAGAGAGCTCTCCAAACCCCATCCCCACAACTGCACCAGTGATTTCAGCCAGACTACCCTTGTGTGTGAGCTTTGATGGCCAAGATGACCTTTCAAGATTTTCCCTGATGGGAAGTTAGAAAACAACCATGGTAACATGTTCCAGGACTGCCACATCACCACACCTTGTGGGGTCACATTGCTATACACCATGCTCACTGCACACCAGCAGCAGTGGCATAAGCAAAGGAGACAGCTACGTGTTTCTGATAAATGAAAGCAGCAACTCAGGCCACAGAAAGCAAAGCATTTGAGGGCAAGGCTTTAAAACTTCCAGGTATACAGGAAATCTTGATTCTAAATTATGATGATGTTTTCCTCATTCTATCAAACATATTCCTTCTTTACAGGGTCTGGAAAGGTCTAATCCTACATAGCAAAGGAACATCAAACCCAACATGCTGGGGCAGAGGAGATGCAGTACATGAGATCAAGCTATCAGAAGAGTAAAACACAGGACAGTATAAGCAAGAGCAGGAAGAGACAGCATAAGAAAAAGAGAAGAATTATCAAATAGCATACGCTACATTGAGCAGGAGAGTCCCGCACATAAAAAGCAAACACTGGGCTCTTCCCTGCTTACACAGTAATTCTGGAGGTTGAGATGAGAATGATGAAAAACTCATTTCCAAGGTGCCCCTCAGATGTTTGGTGCACAACACCACAGATCACCACAGCTGGCTGCCATCAGCCAAATGCGTCTTCCCAGAGGTGAAATAAAACTTTAATACAAGCTACCCCGCTGAACTATTCAGCCAGGCCAGCAAGGTGCTCAGTTTCTGCTTATCAAACTCATGTTCTGTGAATGTTGCTTCATCTAAACCACAGCTTGAACTCCACATACTTCTACACATACTGGGAATACTCCAGGTAAAATACAGAGGGAAGTCTGACACAGCTTGAAAACTATCTAGGTGAAAGGCACTGTTTTGACTCTCATAGCATGACCTTCCTCCAGAGAAAGATATAGATGTGATGAGAAAGCTCTTAAAAAAATCCTCCAAGCGGCTGTGAGCCAGAAAATGAAGAAAAATAAGAGTCAAAGAACCTTGAGAACACGTTCATCAGGATTTGTTAAATGTCATGGTGAGCCTTGTAGAGCTCTGATCTCTTGTGTTTCCTAATGTATCCTGTGTGTGCACACAGCTGATGCGTTTTCTTCTGCACTGACAGGCTACGAGGAGCCAGATTTGATCGTGCCACAAAACTTTGGAATTCAGGAGGGATTTATAGTTCATTAGGATGCTGTGAAACATGAGAGAAATGGGAACTTCAGAAAAATAGTGTTGGACTTTGGAAAGGAAATTAATGAATCGCAACAGTGAATGGAAAGAAAAAGACATAATGAAACCTGGTATGGGGGAAAGGATGGGTTTAGAGGGCAGAAAATTTCACAAACATGTATGAACACCTTGCTCTTATTTTCTCTTAATGTCAAACATTAGGAAATTACATTGTCATTTAGAAATATATCTACATCTAAACAGGAAAACAAAATTAGAATGTCAGTGCATTTTGGCCAGAAGACTGGATGATCTCTAGTTGAGAATGAACACATGAAATTGCAGCCCCAGTAGCAACTGTCAGTAGCTAACAGAGCCAGCAAAGTGGTGCACTAAAACATGGGGAGGGAACAGCAGTACCTACCCCCTCTATACCTACTTCCTTATACTTTATAGTATCATTTTCTTCTTCTTAGAGTAGACAAAGGGGATTTAGGTAAGACCTGTCAGTCAGTCTTTAATAGCTTACCAGATTTTAGAACAAATTTGAAGAAAGAATCAGAAGGAGTAAAGGGCAGACATTTACCATATGGGCTTCCTGAAGCTGCACTGTGCCAGGCTATCCTGAGAGGGGCTTTGATAAAAGTTATTTTTTAAATTAAAATGCTTAAAATGTCTCCAGTCTTCACTAAAGTATTTCAGCAGATGCCTCTTGGGAACTACTGAGTTCTCTGGGGGAAATAGAGAATTAGTCAGAACTCTAAAGGTCTGGGTTGGTGACAGGAGAAGCGAAGATGTAATATGCTTCAGGGGGAAATATGGGGCTGGAGGGAAGATATTAGGGTTGTTCCTCAAAGATCAGTCTTTGGAGTGATCTCATTTAACGGTTCATTAATAAACTTGGCACAAAAAGTAAGAGCGTTCTGATGAAATTTGCAGATTGTACAAAGTTGGGAGGCACCATCAACACAAACGAAAATCGCAATATCATACAGGAAGAATTGGATGACCTTGAGGACAGAAGTAATAGAAATGGGATGAAATTGAACAGTACAAAATGCAAGGTCATGCACTAAAGGACTAATAATAAGAATTTCTGCTAGAAGCTGTTGGGAATGACAAAGGAGGAGAAAGACCAGGGCTTGCTAGTTGATTACAGGATAAATATGTGCCATAATATAATGCAACTGAAAAGGCAGATGCAATCCTGGGATTCATCACCTGTAATAGTGCTAATAACGAGAGGAAAATATTAATGCTACTACACAAAGCATGGTGAGATATTATCTGAAATACAGCGTAAATTCTAGTTACCCATGCTCAAGAAGGATGCATGCAAATCGGAGCAGAGGGTGCAAAGAGGACTATTACAATGATCAAGGAACTAGAGAATTTCTAAGAGGGAACTAAAAGAGTCTGCTTGTTCAGTCTACCGAAATGATGGCTTAAAGGGACACAGATAAAATTCAGGAACAGGGGATGTCCACACCAGATGTATAAGGACATATACATGTAGGGGTGTCCCAGGAAGAAATGGCTATAAACTGGCTTTGAGTTCACATAATGTGGGAATTACAAGATGTTTGTCACCACTGGAGTAAGCATTCCTGAAATGACCTTCCCGTGTAGAAGAGGGAAAAATTCCCAAACCAAAAACATTTCTGCATGCCTTTTAGTATTAAGATATGTGTTCAGATTATGAATGGTACAACATAACATGACACGGTGGCCATGGACAGCAAAGTGGATTTGATATTCCAGAAACATGTTAGATTTACAAGGATGGGAAGAGATGCGACTTTGCCATCCAAAAGGATGACACCAGTGAACAGACTTCACAATATGAGAAAAATCTTTTGGAGATTAAGAGGTAGTGAAGAAAGTATCTCAAAAAGATAATGAAAAATTTCGTTCACATGTATGTCACATCCTGAATCTGTTTTAGGGAAAGATACTTTTTCAGCTGAGATCTATGGCTAAAAGAATTGATTTTTCTTCATTCTAAGAGCCCACCTGCCAGCAGTAACATCCTCTTTGGTTTTCCCTGGAAATGTGTCTTCACATCAATCTTTTAGAAGTTCAAGATTTCATTGTCTGTGACATAAATCAGCTATTAGTACCCATATAGACCACTGGAAATAGTTCTGGTTTTTATAAACTTATTTCCATGAGAAAGGAAATATGAATAAAATTGTAAAACAACCTGGCAGTGTCTGAGGCTCAAATCTTTGTTCTTCATATACCAAAACTAACATTTGGTGACAAAATTTTTGTCTTCTGACATCAGGTTTTTTTCCAGTTCTGCCCTTTTTCTGTAAAACATTTTAAAAAAAAATCCCAAACAACCCAAAAACCCCAAAACAAAAAAAAAAACCCAACAAAAAAAGCAGAATTTGCAAAAGGCCAGATATAAAAAAGAGAAAATTAAACAAAACCAAAGCCACTAGCAGACAGCACAAGAGGAGATAAACAAGGCAAAATCATCTGAAAGCTCGCCTAGAAAATCATTTTTGCAAGTTTGCAGGAAATGAAGAGCTGGGAAGGAACAACTCAGAAGCAGCAGAGATTTTTCCCAGCTGGAAGGGTAAGTATTGACCTGATGGCTTCCCATATTGTATCCAACTACAGCATATTATGTCCTCAACATCATAAAGGCATAAAACCTTTCCCCAATGTTATAATAAGCCATTAAAAATGGAATAATTTAGCAACTACCACTTAGTCCATGAGCAGGGTACTAATGATATTTTCAGTACTGGGGCAGGGCATGTTACCTGCTTCCTAATCCTAGATGGAACTTTTCAGGAAATCAGTTTCTTCACTGAAAAACCTCATTTCAAACTGACCACTGCTATCTGTAAATTCTAATAAAACGCCCCAAAACAGCAAAAATACTCAGAAAAGTCTAGATACACTTTCAACATTTTTACCCACCTACTTTGCTATTTCTCTCTACACAATATTTTCAGTCCAAATATTGTTGAAGCACGTTAAAAAATAACATGAAAAAGCCCAAGCATTTTTGATACAGGTCAAGCAAAATATCTCTGATCGCCTAATGGACTTTGGAGGGGGAGGGTTGATTCTTGTGTGAAATATCTTTTTTTCTCCTCCAAATGTCAGGAGTGTCAGCTAAATCCCATTTTATAATTTCTTTTCTTTAATCTTAGTTACTGGATGAGAAAAATCAGTTATTCAGCTGCTCTAACAGCAACAGTTGGAGGGACAGAAGGGGAGATTTTACACTGCTGGAGTTTAGACACCTAAACTGGCCAATGCTGCTTGTGCTTAGCAAATAATAATGATGAAATGAATCTTCTGTTGTCTAATGGATGCCTGAGGCCAGTGGTGGATGTCTGTAATAGGAATGCTGTCAGAGCTTCGCAACAGAATTAGTGGGCAGTAAGGCTACATATGCAATATATATGTGTATACAAATAGGTAATAGGTATATATAATTGTAGTCAAATTATCTGAATATATGAACACATTCCTGCTTTGAAATGGTGTTCCCTATTATGAATGTTCTTGCTGATTTGAAACCTCAGCTAAATATTACATTAAGGAGTGTTCTTTAATGACAAACATGGCAGGCAGCTACACTTATTTCTTTCTGCATTGACATGATAACATTATCTCCCTGTAAATTCTCGATTCACTTTCTAAGGTAGCTGGAATGGCTACTGGTGTGCAAATAAGGAAATGTAGGGCTATGCTGTATAGTGCTGCTGACTACTTACCGCTGTAAGAGAATAACCTCATGCAGCGGAATTTAATTTGCCCATTTACATGGATGTGCCTTAGATGGGAAGTGTCACTGTTTTGCCTTGCCAAGCACTACAGCTCCTGCTATGGAAACACAATGAAACCAAACAATTAGTTAGAATTATTGCTCTTAAAGAAAACTGATTTGCTTGTCTGTCTGTCTTCTAAGAAAAACTCAGTTACCGTACACCATCAACCTTGGCTTGACTGGCAGTGATTTTCCTGGGCTAGTCTGCTGGGAACCTTAAATGAACATGAGCAATTATAAACCCAAAGTCTTCAGCAATTTGTAGACATTATCTCAGGATAATTGCCCTGAAATGTTCACATTGCAAAGCAAAGGTAGATAATTTAAAAATCCATCTTTCTCTGTCTGCGCTACGAGTTGGGCGTAACACTCTTCCCTCCTATGGGCCTTGTAGTAGTATAATAAAGCTTTGGAATTGGTCCTTTGAAAATGTCTATTGCTCTCTTTTAGAAAGCAAAGAGGCCAAATCTGAGTTTAACCTTTTCTAGCTTTATTATTTTTATAAAATGAAACCCAAGTCATATTTTCTGGCACAAACAGAGAAAAACTGGAATATTAAAAGTCAAGGGAACAAACCTGCCCTGAGGAGCTCTGCACAATAACATCCATTGCAAGTAAGCTTTCCTGCTCCCTGGGTAAGATGAGTACCCCTCAGAAGCAAACACTGGGTCTTGGCCTCCTCATGGCTGTCCGTGCACTAACAAAGCTTCATATTTTCTGGGAGTTTTACTTATGAGCTCAGCTTCCTCTCTACAACTGGGAAAAACCTTCTGAGAAGTGCTGAACATTTCTCTCTTCTCATGACTCACACAACTGCCTCATCTGTAGGTGGTTTCCTCAGTTCCTTGCCCCCATCCTACTGTGCAGGCAACTGAAATGCATTCAGTGCCTTACTGATTTAGAATAGGTCTTCCCTCCACTGCAAGGCAGGAAAACTGCTTCTGGTTTATGAGTAAAGCAGAGTGATCTCTGAGCTCCTGCAAAGAACCAGCAGGAACAAGGATATCTGGAATGAGGAGGAACAGAAAGGTTCACACCTCCAAATTTTTTTCTTTGGCAGCTTTTAGGGAAAAAAAGCCATCGCTGTTTTCATGCCTTGACATAATTAAACCACACCAAAACCCCTAGGTGAAATTGGACTTTTTCAGAGCCACAAAGTTTGTCTCAGTGAAGAATGAAAAGTACTTCTGAAAGAGGAAGAAGAGGTCCTAAGAGCAGGAACACTTGGTACAGCAGGTATCTAGTACCTGTACCAATACTCCAATTTATCAAAACCTAACAAGTCCAGCTTAGCATTTTCCAGGGAGTTGTTATTAAAAATAAAAATCAGCAAAAATTGAAGCTGCATAAGCTCAAACAGAAGATCGGGTATCAAAAAGACCATCTAAAGGGGGCATTTACTTGAACAAGAATTCAGTGAAGTAACCAGTATGTTGGAAATCTTCAATGGATGCTTTGAGTATTCACCCAGTACCCTTTCACTTTGGAGTTCTTAATTTCCTATAGAGAGTAGGAGAAAATTCAAGGATAACACTTATCAAGGGAATACCCCTGCAATATTCTGAGTTCCCATAAATTTCGTTTCCAAGACTGTGCTGGTCTTGGGAGGAAACTTGAATTTGAAGGACTGATCCAGTTCATTCCACCACTCATGGCTCATCTGTGAACACCACGAGAAAACTGGGACTTCAAAACTTTCTGCCTTTTGCATCCATATCCCTTTCCAATTCTCTCCCTCACTCACTCCATTTTTCACGCTCAGCTTATACTATAAAATTGCAAAGTACCAATGTTGACATGCTCCATCAAACCATTTGGGAGCCAGTAACAGTCACACCAACTCACAATTACATATTTATCAAGTTTCCTTTTGAAGCAGGACTTGCTCTCAGGCAGGGCTCCATTCTGTGCAGTACTGGAAGACTATAAAGCATGACAGAGTACAGGGTGTTACCAGCTGTGCCAGACACATGGCCATAGCAGACCAAAGGGCAGCAGACACGTATTCTCCCTTACTCCAGAACTATCCATTGTCCACATCCTCTTGTATTTATAGGCCCTGGAGAGTTGGCTCTTCTTAAGAATAACTGAGGCACAAAGAGAACAGGGGAGAGAAGAAAAGGGAAAAGGGGAGGTATCAGCAAGAGGTCCAGCTGAGTGAGGCTGGTGACCTGATTTCAAGCATACTGGGGGTACTCTGTGACCCCTGTAATTTTACTGCCTCTTGAGTTATCACTTGTGATTTTCAGTGGAGTGAAATGATACATCAGGGAACAGTAAGGATTCCAGCAGCCCATAGACAGGCAGAATACAAAATACCTACCAAAACAGCTGCCATACCTCTGGCAGAGATATGTGTTTAATCCTTTTGAATGGAGACTCTGACTACCTATCCAGATCCCCCAAGGCTTTGTTAACTGAAAATGCTGGAGAAGAGACCTTATGTTCACAGCTCCCCAGGCTTCTGTAACATAGCCCTCAAGGAGATAATCCAGATTCAAACCTCCTCTCTGAAGTTACAGAATGGAGCCTGTGCCCCATGAAGACCTGTTTTCCTTAATGACCATACAAGAAAGCCTCGCTTGCTCCAGTGACACTGTGCTCAGTGGAGTCCCACCAACTAGCAAGGGTTTGTAATCTCAGGTAGTTTAGGAGCACCACAGTGCCCTGGCAGAGACTGGCCTGTTTTAATAAACATTTTCAAGGAAAACGTTCATCAAGAACTTGATCTCAGAAGGAATCTTTCCAGGAAGAAGAATGGAAACAGGACAGATATACTCTCTTTTGGGTAGAATTTCAACTTGCACAAAACCCCCCGGTTTTCTGCAGTGTCTGACCCAGTCTTTAAGTTCATCATGGCTATCTTAAAAGAAGTAAAAGGAGATATGAAATTTAAAATATATGCCAGTCTGCTTTCAAGTTAAAAAACGGTACCTTTTTTAAAAACTAGTGAAGTCCTGTTTCATTTCTTGTTGGAAAGGGGAAAATAGTCTTTATTTCAAATCAGTTGAAAAGAGCAAAAGGTAAAGTGACAGAACAGAGAGGGTTATACACACTTCCCTTTGCACAGCGAAAAATGTATTGAAAAACTTTAACCAAGACACTTCTAGCAAGATTTCTTGCTTCAATTGAAATGCATTTTCTATTTTAAAAGTTTAGGCAAGGAAGTTTTGACTGAGTGCAGTTTTCACACACCTTTCAAAAACTGCTATAAGCTGAACATGTAATTCCAAATCCCTCTAGAAAAAGTCCTATAAAATTATTATCAAATAAATACAATTGTATAGTAATGACAGGAAACCATCTGTGAAATTGACTGGAGAATTAGTTCCCTGATAGCAAATGCAGACGGCAAGGCAAAAAGTGCTGTAGAAGTTTGTCCCCTCCAAAATGTGAACATTTTTAATCATTCAGTGAAAGATTTCTTTCTTTCTAGTGGATTAATGTGTGAAGAGTCTCTGCACCAAAAGTGTGTGCTGAATTTCTTATAATTTATAAAGAAGAAATTCCATCCAGTGATGGCTTCTTTCTTATTCAATTGTTTGTAACAAGAGTATTACCTGAATGCTGAGCTTGCCGACATGCTCGCTAATGAATGCTATTGTGAGGCAGTTTGTAACACGGGCACCTGTTTCACCCATTCCCCTGTTTTTCCAACCGCTAATTCCTTTTGTTCCAGCCATTTTGTTCCGTACAACACAACAGCAAGTGGCAAGAGGCCAGGTTTGAACCCATGATCTACAGCTCACCTAGGATGGTTTAAGCAACTCTCATGGCCTAATGCTGCCCACAGGGAGTAATTGCAGGGTCTGAAGGGAGGTGGAACAGATTCTTTCATGTCCCACACAAGCAGAAGATCAGATGCTACTCTGCAGAGTGCAGGCCATGGGAGCCGTCAGGCATGCAGCTTTACTGCAGTAGTTGGCCCTTCAGATTGCAACTAAAACCAAGGTTGCTAATACAAATTTGTGTGAACTTTCCCTCCCTCCTGTTCCCTCCATTGGCCTTACAGAGCCTTTTGGCCATTTCAAGTTAGAGCCTTAGGGTTTAATTATTAGTATGACAAGGAGAGCTTTCACAGAGGTGAAGGGAGAGTGCAGAGGTGAAGTGGCTGGAGACATCCTGCCTCAATAGGGCACAGGCAGCAATAACGCTCCCCAGTTTCCCAGCTTAGCTGGCTATGCTTTCACAAAACAGCTGGCCCATGGTCCTCATCTACCCTCCATCTCCCAGCTCTTTTTGGAGGGTGCAAAACTGCTTTTGGGCCGGGGGCCCCACTGGGATCTGAATATAGAAGCACTTACAGTATATGCAAGAACACTGCGGGGAGCATTAGGGAGCTTTTTATGTGCATACATGCACGTGCATACATACATGTGCTCCCTGGGGCAGAAACCTCTCTATGTTCTTTCAACCTCTTAGTGCACCTTTCTGTTTGGATCCTTTTAAAGGATCTAAGACTTATGCTTTAGGATTTGGCATAAGATAAGAAACAATAATCAACATAATTAGTAGGCAACTCTCCTGTCACCCCTACATGCCATTTTACACGCTACTTGCCCTTGCAGTATTACTGTATGTAGCAGACAAACCCCCACTATTTCATTGCCTTAAACAGGAAAATGTTTTCAACTCCCCTACGCGTTCTTGCCTAGTTCATGGCTTGATTTAATTTTACAAGGCAAGAGCTGGAACAATTATCTGATTCTTCATGTACAGCAGGCTTTCAGTGGTCATTTCTGAAGTTTTACTGGTTCGTAACCTCTGTAATCAGAAGACCCAGTTTAAAAAAAAAAAAGAAACTAAGTGAACAGGCAGGAATCTGTTCATATTATCCCTTCCTAGCTGTCCAGGCTTTCATCCTCTTTTCTCCCACACATGCCCTTATTGCTCTGCTACTCACCCACCAATGAGGGTCTGTCAATGGCAGCGAGAGGTCAACATCAAAGCACTTTTACAGCTAGCAGCTTGCAGCTAATGCTGGCATTATGGAGAGAAATAGAGAGAGAGAGAGAAGCATAGGGATTGAATGAATGGCCCTCTCATATAGAAAGAGACCAAAGAATAGAACAAAACCTCCTATTCTCCCACTCTTTATAATACTCCTGGGCTGAGTGTGCGTATGTGGTACACAGCTGAGTTTGAACTGCATTAGCACTCTTTCAGTTTACAAACAAGAGGCCTAATTTAGAAGAAAAATCTCTTATCTGATTATTTCTTTGTGTTCACCCATGTGGTAAAAAATGTCTGTACAGAGGAGGGAGGGGGGCTATAGAGGTGGCTTATTAACTTCTTTGGCTGTATCAGGATTGGGAAGGGCAATTGGGAGATCATTATTCATCCATAATTTTCAGACTCAAGTTCAAAAAAAGTAGTAAAGCTGTCCCTAAAAAAAAATAAATATATATTTCAACATGGATTAGTACTTTTCTGAAGGAGTTGGAAAGACTGCGGGTCAGTCCCACACTAACTGCACGACTGATGCTAGTCTTATCCCCTGCCCACACAAAAACCCAGGAATTATTTCTGTCCCATGCAATTGACATTGAGATTGGATGTCTTCCTATATAGACATTATGGCCTGGGTACAGTGAATTTCACAATTTGATGAAATTACCACCTCATGCTAGGTGGATAATTGTAATCATCTCTCCTGGCTCACCAATCTATAATTCTGCAGGGGGGAGGAAGGGGATTCAAAGCTTGTTATGACTGCAAAGTTGTTACCCAGAGACTCTAGCAGCAGGCTTACGGATGAATATTGTTTCAGGATTGACAATGAGTATTATTGGATTTTTCTCCCTTCTCTGGAGTCTGGGACATACCATCCTTCTGGCATCACCTGGGTACATCATTTAACAAATTTTTGGCTCCTATGGAGAAATTAAGATTTAGCAACATCTTTGATCTCTTCTGCACTTTTCTAATGACAAATCAAAGTTGCAGTATTTATCTTTTACTGCACACCTTACTCTTGTAATAAGGAGCCTCAGGAAAAAAGGTGCAAAAAGAAGTTACACTTACTTCACATCTCCATACACTAAGCTATTCCTAAAAGACGAAATGTGATCTGCTTGAAGTGGTCAAAAGCTATAGGGCCTTTGGGGGACAGAAAGGCAGCTTGAAAGAAATACTGGGAGGGAGGTCACTTCGGTTCTCACTTCCACTAATGCCCCAGGTAGTCACAATTGCCGTGGGAGCAGACAACTGGATACACTACCAGCACATGTCAATGCAGTCCAACACCTCCAGAACCAAATTCTCTCCAAATGAGGGATTTCTGACAGCAAGAGCTGGTTCATATCTATGCCTCAGAAAACTATTTTTACATCCATAACCAGGACTTATGTCTACCTAAGCAGGGGGGTGCGTGTGTGTATAAATGTGTCGTCCCAAATGAAAATCTTTACTCTGCATAGATTTACATCAGGGGTAGCTATGGGGATACAAGTGAAAAATATCAGTGACTTTGAAAGTTTCACCATGTTTTTCCACCTTTAATTTGGGACGTAGAGATCACAGAATGGCTGGAGAAGTAGATACAGGTAATAGATACTGAAAAAACCCTAATCTTGGAGACTAACCTGAAGGAAGTATCAGTGATCTTGGAAAGCAGCTGGATTGGTTTAGAGGAGGCTGTGTTTGCTGGGGGTTTTAACTCTGTGTTTTCAGAGACAGACCCTCCAAGTCTGACATGTAATTAATAATAAGACTTGGCTTTCAGGCATAAATATGACAGAGAACTTAACCATGCTAGTATTCACTACTTACTACTTAAAAATATTCACTACGAGACAAAAAAAAAAATAAGTAAACCAGAGCATAAATACGTCTGTGACATGTAACTGCAGAATGCTTTGAATGCCTTTTGAATACTAATGCTTTTCTACTTTATTGCATTTTTTATGTTGAGTTTGTACATTTTTGAATCAGAAATCAGCATAATCAGCATTAGGCAAGTCCATCCAATTTTTCCCCTGTATCTGCTCACAGGACAGTATTTAACAGGGTACTTAGGCCTGTAGTTTTATATATATTTCAAGATAATGAATGTGCAACTTAGCTTGCTATATATTTTAAACAGAAAGCACTCTCAGTAACCTCAGAGAACTGTGTTCCAACCATATTGGGTAAATGGGAGAATTGCAAGTCCAGAAAACAATGAAACAAAGGCTGCTGGATCGAAACTGGTGGATAAAAGAATGACAACACAGGATCTCCCACCTACCTCTTCTGGGAGCCCAACACACCCATCCCTGGGCTATGAACTGAAAAGGCTGAAAGGATTAATTGTACTACTGTCCTTTGAGGGCAAACTGTATTGGCTCTTTGAGCTCAGTAGAAGGAGAGCAGATAAAGGATAGCATTATTATTACTATTAGTTTTGCACACTCAGTTGAGGCTAAGCCTGACTATGTACATCTAATGGTTTAAAGTCTTTACCACAACATTGATTTGTTTTGAAAAATCCACACGGGAGCAGTAGGAAGCAGTTTAAGCAAGGAGCAACTTTGGGGGCCAGTATACCAACTCAAAACTTTTATTTATCTTCTTGAAGATGGCTGTGATAGTTCATTAGTTAGTGCATGTTCGTAACTATAGACTGTTTCAGACAGAAAATAAGGACATAAATATTTAACCTTTGAAAAGGAATTCATTTAC
This sequence comes from Psittacus erithacus, assembly GCA_009867235.2. NCBI lineage: Eukaryota > Metazoa > Chordata > Aves > Psittaciformes > Psittacidae > Psittacus > Psittacus erithacus. The sequence goes on along the minus strand of WYDI02029469.1, from coordinate 167,073 downwards.
TGAAACTCCAACTTTATGAACTAAGGTTATAAATTCCTCTGATGTACTGCAATCAGCATAGTATAATGCGATCACCTGAATGGCTGAGTTGTCTTTAACCTTTGATTGTTTAGAAGAGCAGACATTCATTTGTACTAAGAATTAGCTATGATGAACACTGAAATGAAGCTGAGTATCATCAGGCACAGGCTTGTATAGAATACATCCTTGAAGTGAAAGTAGTCCCGTTTCCTCCAGTTTCTACCCCCAAGATTTATTTCACTCACAGTAATTCAGTTGTTGTCTGTCAAAACACTGAAAGGGACATAGATCTCAAATTTATTTGTAGGGATTTTGTAATGCTAGAACAGGGCTTTTTCACTTTGCCAAAAGAGATCTGAGAGAGGTCTGCTCATGCTATGCACTTCTTAAGCAATTGTACTAAAACACCATGTGTAAAATACATACTTTAAAGCACATTCTCTCCCACAAAAGTATCGGAAACATGGTGCAATACAAAGAGCAAATTCAAAAGTTTCATGTTTACAGGGTCCTTCCTCGGCATTTTTCTTGCCAGTCCAATTCTCTGGCAAAAGATGCCTGGTAGTGACTGGGAGAGAATAATTCTTGCTGGTCTATTTTTGTTCATTGATTGTGTACGCAGACAGCTTAAAAATGATATTGAAACATATCATAGTAATGGGTAGCACTTCCAGCCTTCTGAAGGCTTCCAAGCCATCCCTGGATTAAATCTTACAAGTGGGACTTTATATGTACCACTAAGTAAACCACTTACTCCTGTACCATTAAACCCTTAAATGCAGAAGGTGAATCATAGGCTGGTTATATGACCTGTCCAAAAATTACAGAAGATGCAGAGCAAAAACATTAAAGATCATAAATGCCCCAAAGATGCTCTTCAGCAAGAAGGCATTCAGGTACTGTTGCTTTGCACAGCTTGACCTGTCTTGAGCTGAAAGTATTTGCTGGCTTTGCAGGTTAATGCAGTATATTTTACTGACCAGTTTCGTGATGACACAAGTGCACTTTCAAAATTACTGATTTTTGTGTGAAAATAAGCAACTGTTCCACCTCAAAATACAGCAAAGGTCAAGAGATACAGAAACGTTCTTGACCAATCATTCTTTTATGTAGAAAAATATGAAGATGGGTATTTTTTCCCCCTCTGTTTCTACTCACTTAATACTTTGTGCTCAGGATTTGAACCCTGTCCTTGAGAGATGAAAAACTTCTTCAGTATTTATTGATATTAAAACTAGCCAGTGTATGCTGCAAACACTGAATTTTTTGTCCATTAGGAACATCTGCCTATTCCAGGAGGAATATCAGAAAATGTGTCCAGGCAGAAACACAAGTTGAGAAAGTGTCTGTGGCAGCATATGAAATAACCACAACAGGATAAATAATAGAATATTTACCGTGACCCAGTAAGTCTCCCTCACCATGGCAGTGTGGGGCAGCCTCTCCAACAACATACTTCCAACATTAAGTCATGGAAGTGGTGTCAGAAAATGGTTTATTGTAAATTATGGCCTGGATTGCCATATATTCACTACACCTCCAGGAATCTGAACTCTGAAGTCATCTAGGGGTAGGATTACAACTAGAAGAAAGGATATCTTCCCTGGGAGATAAAACAATACAGGACTTCTATGCTTTACAGATGTAGCAAGAGAAAAAAACATTGGGAATGGACAGCAAGCTGGGGAAACATTCCTGAAACCAGAAAGCTTTTTCCAGAAAAGTCAATTAAAAAGGCTCATTTCTTGAGCATTAATACTCACCCTGCCCCTCCTCTGGCCTTTAAACTGTAATACAGAGCCTGTTTCTGATTTTCATTTCATCTGCTCTTATCACTTGGATTGAAATGTGCACAATCTTTGCCATCTATTTGATTGCCATGGCACGGACTACAGCCTGCTCAGAACGTGCCAGCATGAAGAAATGTCAATAGACATGGCTAAATCACACAATCACTTTCATAGCAGTATTCCATTAATCTGAATGTCTTTCCCAAGCCTGCCGCCACCTTCTGACTGCAGAATTTGGGGCACTCACAATAACAGCTATTCCTATTTTATAGGAATTGCCTCATCAGTAGCAGTGCCTGACAGAATTACATGTGAAGAGACTGAAAGACCACATTCCATATAAAAGGTAAATAAATTAATAAACAGTGAGAGCCAAATTAAGATTTTCAAACCTACAAATTTTGATGTTCTCTTTAAAACAGATTTTCTTTACCCAAGGAGGAGGGAATTTACTTCACATTTAGATTTCTCTCCCCTTCCCCCTCCAACCCCCATTCTTCTCAACTTCAATAAAGCTGATTATTGACTGAAGTAGTTAAAAAGCTCCGTACTTACCCTTAGATACACCTTTAAGTATTATGTGGCACCCCTATGGCACAATTGTAGTGAACTGTCCCCTCTTACAGTATACGTGGAAAACCTGAGTGATTTCCCCAAAATTACACAGGCTATTGGCACCAAAACTTTTAAACAAATCCAAAATTCCCGTATTAAGCAGCACCCCATTTTTCTGGAACAAAGCCACTATGCATAAGTTTCCCTGAGGAAATAAATTACAATCAAATAAAAATTGAATGAATGAGGGAAGAAAAGCCTAAATATTAAACTATATGTGTTGGAAGAGAATACAACTTTCTGGCTGATTCCACGATGTCTATAAATTACCGCATAACGTAATGTATCATGTCTCAGATACAAGAACAGCATTGAAAAGAATAATTTAGTTTCATATACACAGAGTTAATGATGAATTACCATTTCCATGTTTCATCATTCACTAGTACATATGGCTGTAATTCAGGAATCATGACAGTACAAAATCTATTACTCAGAGAAAAGATTTGTATCAGACAATTATCTTGATGGCTCCTGTCTTGTTACAGGAGTAGCAATGTATTCAAAGAGCTCAGAGTTATCTGCCAGCTCTGGAAGTTCTTAGATACCGGTGAACCTCCCCCCTCCACAGTAAAAATACAGAAGAAAAAACTAATGTTATTTTTATGTGTAACTTAAGAATGCTCACATTTCCCTTCCTGTTCAGAAAGGCTGCAGTAAACCACTCATCTAACCTATTCTTCCTGTTCTTTCAGGAGGATCCATGAGCTGCCTTTTTGCCTGTGTTTTTCTTCAACTATTATGTGTTACATAGTCAGTTTCTGAGGACCTGGCAGTTCTCTGCACAAAGTAACCAACCCACTTTTCCAAAAGCATTACACGATGATGTTACAAAGTGGACCCTGAAGGTCATTAACTCAGAGTTTAATGTTGTATGGGATAGTAATTTTTTATTTCCATACTTTATGTATAACTATAAACCAAAAGAAACCTTCAAATTAATGCTTTAATCCCTGAATATGATGCATATATTCATAAAGGCCTATATCAAAAGCCATTTCTTTCAATAGAATACAAGTAAATATATTATATACCATACAGACATGGAATAAGCCGTGAAATATTCTAATCCTGAATTAACTGTTGACTCATTGTAAAAGCTTTCCCATGCCATTTAGCCTCCATAAATCTAGCTATGAGACTTCACTGAACACAAAACAAATTATGCCCAAATCCAACTGCGCCTATCTGGTTTCTGTCATGGTTTGACATCACCTGCTTCCTTTTATAGCTCAACTTGCATTAGCAATCCATATCCAAACTCATACAGTATCATCTGTGCTATAAAGTCCACAGAGTGGAGACCCATCCCTCTAGTTTGGTTTTTCAATACTCAGTGAAGCTCTTCCTGAGCAAAAATGTTTCAATACCAACATGCATCTTGATATTTTGATCCTCTACCCTGCTCCATACGGAAGATATGAAGTATTTTTGATTGTGGTCTCAATTTGCATTGTCCATGTAAATCTTTTCTTCCTGGACCAAGTATGAGAATCAAATGTGTTTATTGACATTGTCTCGCTCATTTCCAGTGTTGTATCTAAGAAATTATCAGGGAGCCTGTCAGATTCCTTGATTAAATCATACGCCTCAGTTTTGTGCCTGTTTTTCCCTCAGTTGACATCCTGCCCTAAATACAAGCTTCTGCTTACAGCTACCTCTTCCTCATTCAAGCTGTCAATCCTAAATTTATCAAACCCCAAGATGTGGATATTCTTTTAACCTATTTATCCACATTAGATAATTCTTTACTTCTTCCCCAGGGAATATTTCTGGGAAGCTTTTGCACTCTTTTGTCTGCTTATTAGGCTTCAAGGTTGTCACATTTATGCAATTCATTTGTACTTCTGACTTTCATTTCTTCCAGGAAATGACAATTCAGTTGTTGAGGTCTGACTCAGATAAGACAATGTCCACAGGATTTGAAAGCGCTCTTGCACAAAGTACTGAGGCTCCATCTTAAAGAGAGCATGACAGTTCTTTCCCATAGCTGAAGATTCTGCCTTCTCAACAACAGTTCTGACTCCCTTCTGACTTACACCTGATTTTTTTTCCTATTGCTGCAACTTACCACTTTCAACAGTCTGGCAGTCAGCTGATGATGGGAGAACTGGAACCTTTGTAAATGCCTAGACCTAGAGACAATCTCCACAGTCTTGGCCACAATTTAGAAAAGCATGTTAAAACACCAGGCATTAATACAGACGTTAAAGTCAGACCTCCACAGTTGAAAGAAAAGGTGAAATTACTCTTTTACTGTTTGTGTAGTTAAACACAGTTGAAAAGATGCAGAAAGGTTTGACCATTTTCCCCCTCTCTGCTGTTATCATCGCTTTTCTGCTTATAATGATAACCTTGGATTAAACCATTCCCCAATTAAAATCCAAACTGGATCCAGTTCAGGTCTCAGCCTACCTATCAAATATGGACACACACAATTAGTAAATCAATATGATTTAACCTGATCTGTCCATTAGACAACCTTACGGAGTGAAATCAGTGAAGAAGGGATCCATTTATCTGAAGAATAACTATGCTAGTTCCAGGGACATTGCATGCGTTGCATCAGGAATAAATCTATACAAGGGTGTTTTGCCACAGAAGTTTTCCTTCCTGTTTGGAAGAGCCTGAAGTCCTACCAGTCTTTCATATAACGTATTATGATCCCAGAATACACCAATGTGTCACACTGTAAAAATACTCCCAAAAGAACCTTAAGTGTGCTACAGACATGAAAGTGAAGAAAAAGCAAAAGAGCTTTTGGGATCCACATGTTTTAATATGTAATTGTACCTTTCTCACCTGGACTTGCATACAGAGCTACAATAAGCAGTTCAAACAAGCTGTCTGTACACAAGCTATTGCTTACAGTGCTTCTTAAAAGTGGCATTTAACTGTTATTTACATTTTCTCAATACATTAACTATGGAACAAAGTAGGAAGTCATAAGAAAGTGAGCAGGAAAATAGGATTAGAAGGTAAAGCAGGGACTCACAAAAAGGTTACAACCTGTTAAGTGATAGGCAGTCACGGTCACGTGCTGAGTTAGCCCCGGTCACTCCCATAAAGAACACACACACACACGGCTATCACAGATCAGCAGCAGGAACTTGTAAAATCAGAGCCTTAATTCCCAAACAAATATGTCCATCATGCTAAATGGAAGTAGGTATGTGCCAATATGCTACTGTGATTTTAAAAATTCATTTGAAAGACTAAAAATAGCGTCTAGAATACATTAAAAAAATGTGTTTCTATGTAGTTCTTTGACACCCGTTATTTCACTCGCAAGAATGTTGCAACACCGTCCATCTTTATGAGATTATAGACCACAGAAAACACATGGGGAAGACTGATTCTCTTTACATGAAAGCTTCTCTGCACCCATCTGGCAATATAAATAAAGCTTACTAGCGAGGATAGATGACACTCAACTCCAGGCCCTTTACACTGCTAGACTGGCGCAAAATAAAAAAGCCGGTGTCTAGTGTTTGTCTGACAAGCAGCAAATCTATTTCTGTTTATAAAACCCTTGGTAGATCATTAGAATAAAAAACCCCAAACCCCCAGATACTTGTGCACGTTGGAGGAGAGGAAGCTGAAATAGCGCTGAAGACTGTTGAATCTTCTAGGACATTAATAACCAAGAACCACTAGAAATAACCATGGTAACAAACAGTAGCTAAGTACAGTACAATCACCCTGATTACCATAGAATTAGCACAAAACAAATGTTTATTTTTCCTAAATGCGTGTATTATGATGATGATGATAATGTTAGTAACTACCCCAAATTACAGAGTATTTGCCCAAAATGCCAATGGCATTGCATTAAATGCTTTGCTCTGCACTTGTTTTCAGACTTGCTTGTAGTAATTTGTGTAAGAAGTGTATTTATAACAGATTCTTTCCTCACTCTTTTGCCCACCCCGCTCCCCATCCCTGACTCTCCATCAGCTCCACTCATTTGAATATCTGTTGGATTCATTGATCACTTCACAGCTGACCACAACACTTTTCTGACATCAGTCATTGCAACATTAACCTTTTTATAAGGCTCTCACCTAGCAGAGAACACAGGCTTGATTTTAATTTACACTCAGGGATTGTGTGCTCAGGGAATTATGCTACAATAAATGAAAATATGAAGTTAAACCAATAGACCGCATGCAGGGTTGGGTTTAAGCACATCGAGTGGAAAAAAGGTACTACGTTAAATGAAGTAGAAATGTTGGTAGCACAATGGGAGGGACTTGTGTTTGCTTTCTGTGAGCCCTTATGTGTCTAATCCAATTTCTTGGCTTAATTCATCCTGCAAATGATTCTAGGATGCCATCTGATTTCGCTGCTGAATTTCACTTCCACTTGGCCATTGCTATTTTGCTGGATCCTGCTAAGCATGTCTTGGAAGTTAACATTGCAAAAAGTCCTAGCTGCTGTTTTGGCTGGGCTACTTTATCTCCTCAGATGAACAGAGCACGAATCAAACAAGCACGAGGAACGACTGGCTAAGCTGTAACATTAAAGCACATCTTTGGCTAAGATACTGGTCCTCTTCATTTAGTTAATTCCTACCCATACCCCTGGACACTTGCTTCTGCTGCTTAAGTATTATTATATTTTAAATCAAGGTTCACTCCATGAACATTAAGAGGAAAATAAACTATTCTTTGAAGGCAAGTAGGGTCTCTGATGCAGCTGAGACCTAGCACCATGCTGACATACCCAAGAGGAAGCCCGCTGTACAATGATGGGAAGGAACAGCTGCTGAAAGAAGAAAAGAGGAACTTCATAAGCCCTGGTTCTTGCTAAAGGAAAAGTATTTTGGAACTGCCCCCTTACAGTCCTCTATTAAATAAAGATGCCCTTAGGAAATGACTTGAACTTCAGTATAAGCAAAATACTCCTTAGCACTGAAGGGACCACAAAGAAATTCTAGTAATATAGGTCTACTGGATTATCAGTATATTAAGGCTGTGTAACAGTTTATGTTTTTCCTTGTATGTTGGATGGTTCCATTACATTGCCAAGTGCAAAGAAGTCCCTTGTAGGAAAGAATCCAGCTCAGAGTCACATGTGGTTCTGCCACCTGGAACAGTGAAGCAGGGACTGACATTGGAAGGATCCTGAAAGTAAAACTAGAGGACTGATGCAAAGCTGTTGAGTCTGGCAACTCCAGTGTAGAATGAGACTGTCACACTGACTGACAGACATTTGATAGACCTGATCCCCTTGTCATTCACCTTATGGTGGTGGAACTGCATTAACTACAATATAATGACTCTAAATTTATACTCGTGCCAATGAGAATTAAAAAAAACCAAACCAAACAACCCAAATACAACAAAACAGGAGGTTTTACACACAGCCTAGGGGAATGGTCAGTTGATGTAAGTGTCTAAAACTCTGCTGAAGTTAACAGGGCTAGTCTGGTTTACACCACCTGAGAGTATTTTACATGTATACGTATTACATTACACAGCACACACTCTATAGTTTTCATAACTCTGTACCCACTTCTCTGCAACAAAAGTACATGCATACATACAGGCACATGCATAAGCAGATAAGAGTCCCATCCATTAGACACATCCATTGCATATATTAAGATTCCCAGAAAGTTGAAGTTAAAATCTAGTCACAGACTATCAGGCTGACATCAATGTGAGCTATAATGACAGCTGGCACTCGGCTGTTCTCAAACCCCCATTTACAGCATACAGCATCATGCTTCGACACGCGATTGAAGTAATTAGCTGCCGAGCGGCTGAACGTACCCCGCAGAGCACTGGTGTCTCGTCTGACACATCTGGGCACAGAAAGTAATTGAAACAGCTGCTTCTCCCCATATGGCAGCAAAAGCTGGTGGTAGAGAGCCTGCTGGCTAGGCTGTACCAACCTCAGACAAATTAGCCATCATTAATCCCAGAATCTGACCAGCATACACACAGCCACTAATCAAGACATCTAGGGGAGGGGGAGGGAGAACTATCAGGAAGAAAAGGGCCATTTAAGATTATTCTTAATGGCAACAAAGTGTGAAGAAAAAGAACCCCCCCAAAAAACACCAAAAGGCCTAATATCTTTATTTTTAAAAAGCCAGACCACCAGAGCCCTCCCTCAGCAACACCTCTCTCAGTCAGTACGTCTAGGTGCCTTTGCCCACGCTGTTCATTAGAGGGCTGCTAAAATAGCAGCATTGCTTTTTGATGCTAGTATATGCTTGGCACCACACTGGTATATGCTTGGCATCACATAAAGATTATAAACAGCAGCGTGTAAGCCAAGACCTGGGGTATTTTAACACTGTGGTGAATGTAGCCATGAAGCTAAGGCTGTGGGTGAAAACTGGACCTGCCCTGGTGTGTAGGTTCTTGAAGTGCACCCCCCTGTTCTGCAGGCCCAAGCGTGGGCAAGCAGACACGTGTGGGCTGCTCCCTTTTATGCCTGTAACGCCATTCTTGGCTCTGAACTTTGCCACCTGCAGTGAAGTTGTGCAAAACAATGTAGCTCTTGGCGCTGTAAAATCCAGCACGCAAGTGGGAGGAACAAGTAAAACTTATACCTCATCAGAAACACAGACTGCCATGTAACCAAGCAGCTTGTTTAGGGAGGAATGGATCATATGAAGCCTGTGGTATTGTTTCTCATGTTCGGATTCCTTTGTGTCTAATAAGGTGTGAGCCCTAGCCCTGAGATATTCCTGTTGGTGGGGTATTTATGCCATCCCTCTGGATTCCCTGCAGCCTCTTCTTAATAGCTGGATTTACAAGCACAGCCTTCATCTTCAGAAAGGTCATTGTTTTGGAGGCTTGCTTCTACCTACCCATTTTGTTTCCCAAACTTACAGGAGCACAGCACCCAAGACCTCTGCCCCAATATCTGATACTGAATGGCTGAAATTAACCAGTGGACATGAGTTATAGGGGGAACAAGCATTGCGCTAACTGCATACACCAGGCTACTTCAGACACAGCACTAAAATAACTTTGAAAGATGCCAAGTGCATATACATTAGCATTTTAGTTGGTTTTGGGAGCACGCTTCAGATTAATCCTTTTTACTGTGCTTTGGCTTGAATTGTGGAATGGTGTGGGCTGCTTTACATGCATCCACTGCTCTTGGATGAATCTAAAGCAGAAGGTACATGCCACAAGTGCACCTACTGCACTCCAGCTGCTAATGGGACTAGCAGGAGCCAAGCCAAAAGCAGCCCCTCAAACCCAGAATAGTGAGGATGCCAAGTCCTAACTGTTTTGCTTAACAGACCCACTCCTACCAGACTACATGCTAACACACACATCACCTCCAACAGCATACAGCATAATGCTTTGGTGGTGTAATAGAGTGAGAACAACAATTGCGTGTATCACTGTTGTTACCGTATTATCTCTGAGGCAGCTGAAATACACTGTGACTTATTCATAAACTGGTTATATGCTGCAAGCAAGCTCTTGGCAGTGCTGTTCTCCTGTATGCATTTTATCTGTTCTTTGCTATGCTTTGGTAGTACGAAGTGGGATCACTTGCATGTGGTCCTATGTTGTCCAAGAAGCACACTGCAAATACTTTGGGGATAGATGTTTTCCACCCTGAGACAAATAGTGCTGCTTGCTTTAAGGCAAATATGGTCCTACTCACAACACCCAGCTCTTCAGCTTTCAGATCCAGAGATGTAAGACAGGTTGTTTTGCGGGGGGGAAATCCCACAATCAAAGCCAGAGAAGAGATTATAATCAGTGAATCATATTGTATGTACATACATTGCAGGCTTGCAAAGCAGACTCTGCTGGTGCTTCTTTATGATCTTAATGGTGTACGTCTCACTTCACCCACAAGGGATGAAGAGTTTAAAACCACTTATGTCTTGCAGTAGAAGGATTCTGCCTGGATGCTCAAAGAAAAGTTGCAAGGTTATCTGGTGTTCGTGATATTTCTGCTAACATTTTGGAACATCCCTTCAAGCCTAATTGTTCTGTGAAAATCTGCTTTGCAAAGTAAGTACTTGCATAGAGCTGGAAAATGTGGGTACTCCTATGTAACAAGTAAACATGCAATGTCTTTCCCCATTTAGCAATCAATTCTTATTGATATGCTGCTTTATGATTGTTGGGATGACAGATGGATGTAAGTGCAAAAGCCTTTATTATATCACACCACACTACAGCTTCACTGTAGGCCCATCTAAAGCAAGATGAGCCACCAAGACAGCAACTGCACTGGTAATTAACAGAGGAAAAGAAATTATGGAATGCATATGAAAGGCAAACATGATCTCTTTAAGTGTTTTCTCAAATGTTATTCTCTCTAGTAATACACTGTGGCTCCCCTGGCATCCTATTCTTGGTTTATTTATTGTTTTAAACAAACCTATGTTACATACGAAAAGTTTGCCTGGAAAGCTCTCCTGACAGCACGTGTCTGTGAGAGAGGCTCAGAAACTCCAGCACATTAAAATAGCACAAGCAACGTGACAATTTGGCTGCTCAGTGTCAGTGCAGTGTTTCTGTCTTCCCAGCTCCCAACACACTGCAGAAGACACACAGCTCTGTGGGATGTGCCTGGTTTAGAAGCAGCAAGAAGAGAGCAAGATGGACCCTTGTGTTTACAAGAATGTTGCTTCCATCAGTCTATGTCTGTCAGGGATGGAGGTATGGCATTAATGCTTCCCTTGACACATGGATCAGGCAACGCTGCCAAAACATATCCTTGCCTTTCAGACATTCCACAGCTTCTGGATCCTGAAGGCAAATGTAAACTGTATCTTCTATTAAGACATCTGCAATGTGGTCTTGTCTTTGGCTACAAATTCACTATTTTTTGATGGCTTGGCTGGTAGACTAAGCCACTTTGATCAAGAAGGCTGTAAGCATAGTCACAGGCTGCAATTTTTATTCCAAATGCTGCTGGCTATTTGCTTTCCAAGTATTTCCTTTATTTCATAGTTTTATTTCCACAGTTGGGCATTACAACTATTTAGCAATATTTTGTTTCAGCTGTATAAGGTTGCGGGTGTTTTCCAAGGACTGTATGGAGCATTTATTTTTTTTTTTTTCAATGACTATTTCGCAAGCTTTTCCAGATCTACATTTTCTTTTCTGTATTGATAATCCATAGTCTGATAGCCTAGCATCATTGTGCACTACTTGATCCACTGCTTAAACACCTGGAGTGGCAGCCACTCCTCTAGCTCCCTATCAAATATCCTGCTACAGCACCTCCCCTGGGATACATCCTAAGTGAGGAAATGACTCACTCATTATCAGCCCTGTAAGGGCTGTAAGCCTGACATGTTGAGGTGTCCTGGCTAAGCACTTGAAGTAATGATATCTCTGTAATTGGGTGAATCAGCACAAGAAAAGAACAAAACCCCTCAGAGGTAAATTAATGATACATTTTGAACTGAACAACTGAAATAGTTGGAACTATCATTCAGATACTTCTTTTTTTTTTTTGAGGATGTTTCAGTGTTCTCAACTTGTTTGAACTGCAAAACAAATTAACTACATGTTACTATCAGCCAGAGTCTATAATCTTTCATGAAGAAGTTTTGCTGGAAACTTCTTCCCCTCTGACAAAGCAATTTAGATTAAATGAACAGAGGTGGATGCCAGAACAGAGCAAACCAGAATTTGATTGCTATGACTCTGAAACCTGTGGAAAATGCAAATAGGTGAAATGACAGAGCCCAGTAGGAGTTAAGGTGATGCTGTGAGAACTACCCAAAGGGAAATTCACTGTGGCTGGCTTCACTAAGCAATGAGTAAGGTACAAAGAGTACTTTGGAAAGAAGCAAGACAACATCTGGGGGATGAATACTTAAAGCTACAGGAGACCTTCCCTGATTGGGGATCTTCTGGCCTGTTGGACAGTTTATGAAAACTAAGTTTAGTTCTTTGGGACTTTTAAAAATCTAACTCAAGAAATATCCCAAATCGTGCTGGGAAATTGGGTTCTAGGCATGGAACAATCCTGAAACTGGACAGTAAGAAACTTGGCACATTTATATTGATTTTGCCTCTAATTTCTGTCATTGCGAAGGGTTGCAGGTTGGTTCAGAAAAGGACTGCCTTTTGCTTTTTAAATGGGAGCTGGACACTCAAGCTCACACATTACTTACGTGTGTACACCTTTGGAAAAAAGTAGAAAAGCATATTTTTCCTGGCCAAGAATATGAGAAAGGAAATGTGTTTCTCCTTCTAAAGAAGGGAACTTTGTGAAGTAAGGATTGCAATGGTTGTCTTTTATCAGTGACAATAAATACTGAGCATATGTGAACACCTGCAAGGCTACACTGGTAAACATTTCAAACAGGAATCCCTCTCTCCCCGCCCCCCCCACCTCCTTTGTCCACTACTATATTTATGAAACCAATTACATCTTTCAACAAGAGGATCACTGTTTTCATTCCAATTCCCTCCCTAATTTGAGCCCCAGGCATAGGTACCACACTGCACAATTAAACCACCACGACACCTGGATTACAACTCTCCACTAAACTGGGGGCCATGTGTTCTATTATTTTACATCAAACCCTAACCACACATATATTCCCTCACATAAATGCACCCCCTCCAGAGAGTTTTTGGAAGCCTACGTGCTTTATTTCTTTGTATACGAGTAGCTGCTACACGAACTAAGATTTCTGTGTGGAGCTGTAGCAGTGGCCCAAAACGTTCAGTTTTCATACAGATCTGCTTTCAGATATTTACGACAAAAATAATTCTATGTGAAACATCTGCAGTTCTGCAAGAGAGCTGTCCTGAGGGCATGCTCTACCTGTGCCTGCAGCCTCCTGCCTGACCATACCAGATTATGAATTAGTTATTAACCTGTCTCTTGTGCGTGTGCATGCATGAAGGGGTATACATGTTACCACTCTGCCCATAGGAAGTAAACACTTCTGCACTCAGATATTTTAGGTCATCTGCAACGTCTGTTACCTGCCTCTGTTACAAGTGGGGAGGGTTAATTCTATACAATTGACAGATTAAACTGTATTTGCAATGAGTATATAAAATTAAATAGGCTCTAAATATTTTTTAAACATTTTAGGAATAGAATTATCCTTCAATATTCTATTAAAACACTTGTGAGTGCATAGTTCCTGGCTAAGCAATACAATTTATCTGCATTTCATACCAAGACACCATCACATCTGAAGTATTATTCAAAACACTAAGCAAAAAAAGGATAAGGCTAGCTTCAGAGAGCTGACAATTGCAGAAGGCTTTGCTTTTGAAGGAAACTCTACAGCTTCTGAGAGCACAACTTAATTCAAAAGAGTGACTTCTGTCAGCAGGGTGCTGTTACTGCTCTCCAAAAGTTGCATGGCAATTCTTTAGTCTTGAGCAGACCACATACATACTCAACTCTGACTACTGAGGACGATATAATACTCTTCACAACATCTATGGTCCCAGCAGTTCAGATCACTTCACCCATAAAGTTACAACCCCACCCGAGAGAGACAGCAGGATTGTAAATGACAACATTTATCTTTCCTGCCGAGCTGTTTTACCTCAAATTGTGTTTCCTATATATTTCATACTCTGCCTTCCCCTGACCTTTAAGCCACATCTCTTCTTTGTGTTGGGCTTCCATGGGTCTCTTTTTCTCTTTTCGTTATTTAAAAAGAGTTCTAAGAGAATGGTTTTAATTATAATCCAAGGAAGAAAATATATGATATTGTTGGAGACCCCCTTGGAGCATTCTCAGGGTGGTTTGGTTATAAATCAAATTATTGAGGGCTTAATTGTGCAACCCCTCTGTCTTGCAAGCCCTTACTCATCTGAGTAAGTTCAGGGAGACTTCCCAGTGGGTAAATGCTCACTGACATGTGTGTGGGTAAATGCTCACTGACATGTGTGTGCAATCTGGCATTACATGAAGATCACCCTCACATATTTTGTGGCCCAGTGTATTTCCAGTATTTGCAGTGTGTTAGATACAGTTTAATGGTAAACATCTGCTAAAAGTGATTTATCAACATTATGGTTCAGTTTCTAACATCTTTACTCATACAGAGTGGTACCTAACTCCGAGGAGTCCCTTTTAAAGGAGGACTCACATGCTGGAATGCATCAGAATCTGGCCCTGCCAAACTCAAGTCTGCTGAATACTTTGGCCTAGTCCAAACTATTTACACACACACCTAATTTTAAGCACATACGTATATGCTCCACACCTCTCTCCTTAGCAAATAAGCCACTGGAAAAATCAAATGTATTTTTTTGTCTGTGCTCCGAGCCTTGCATGGTGCCAAGTTTTAAGGGGATATAAGCACCTAATTAGAATTACATGTGTGGATAAGGTTGGTTTTTTGATTCTGCCTCAGTCACCAGCACCTTGAAGGACTGACCCTTCCCAGAAGAAATTATTTCAAAACATATTACTCATCTAGAGTTCAGCCAACAGTGATTCAGTTGTCACTTATTGTTTTTAAATCTATCACATGTAGAGGGCTGGGACAGGAGTAAGAAACAAACTCAGTACTTTGTAAATGCCTTTGCTAAAGTATGCAAAGGCATTTTTCTTATGAAAACTAATATAGATGGATGTGCTAACTATGTGTATATATAATGGAGATATACATGCACATACTGATATTTCTGTCCTGTATCTCAGCAGACAAATAAAAACTTGTTTGCCTCTAACCCTATCCTGCTTTCAGAGAAACAGCTATACTCTGTTAGGCCTCATCTCCAGGGACAAATCTGCCTTGTGAATAATTTAAACATTTCTTCTTATACAAATGGCTCTACAAGCAACTGCTCTCCTGCCCATGGATTTATGGAAACCCCTCCACTTTCATACTGGACATTAACAGAGAAAATTAAATATGGATAAAACCAAGGAGACTAACACTTGTGTCAGCAATCACCCAGAAAGCTCACTGCATGAGCAACTCTAATCTCAGTCTATCTTTCTGTGAGTTTATAGGTTAATGCCTCACACATACCCTTTCCGGCACGATTGCGACTTCATTTCACAGTGTATGATTAACAAAACAAGTCTCTGGAAGTCAGGCAAACGCATTTGTTATAGAGAATACAGTTGATAAGATGCCCTGTAATAACAGACCCATACAGCCCCCAACAAAATACAGCAAGACATGTAAGGAAAAAAACCCTGAAAATTTAACTTTTAGTGGTAGTGACTGCATGTAGAGCCTGCAGCAGTCTCATCCGTCTGACCTTGCTTTGTGAACTACAAATGACCTCACTGAAAAACAACAGAGACCTTTTCTTGCTCTAGGCTGTCTCTTGATTGTATCTCTTCCTTCAGGTTACTGTAACTGCTCTTTTCCAGGGGGTGGGAAGGAAAAAAAAAGGCAGAGTAGAAACACTTAGCTGAAGACCCAAAGGCCCCCCAGGCCTGCTGCTTCCTCAGTTCTACCATCACTCTATTAATAACGGACGTTTTCATTAAACGATGCACTTTCCCGCTCCAGGATAGACTTGAGTTTTCTGTACTGATCATTATAAGAGTCCCAGGAGGGCTCCTACAACCACAGAGTCTTCACAACAGAGACAAGAACTATCTGTTCCTACACAAACCATACACCATACTGATCCCAAGAGTGAAAGAGACCTAATAACCCACAAGTGAAAGAGGCACAGAGCCTAGTTATCAAATTCCATCCTGTACGATAAAAGCATTCCCCATTCAACCTTTTCATATAAGGCCTTTGCAGATAAAGGGTTTCTCCCAGCTGCCCCAGAATGGCACGAAGTGTTTCTCACGCATGACAATTACCTTTGTTTTAGTTTATTATAAATTGAAGAAACCTCCCTAATCATATTAAATCTTTTTCAGCTCTGGGTTAGTTGTTGCATTTAGGAAACAGTCTCCTGTTCAATTCAGTTTAATACTTGAAACAGTGACTTTTAAATAGGGGCAAATTGCTGCTTCTTTCTACGGTATTTCTCTCTCCCTTAACCCATGTTATTGATACACATTTAATCCTATGTTAGGAAGGCCACTGCGTTGTGCAAGGGGCTGTGCAAACACACATGGTGACACCAATCACTTATCTGAGGACTCGGCAGTCTGAAGAGACGATGCATCAGAAACAGATCTCATTCAGAATGGGTAATATTCTCAGTCCACCCTCTTCAAAAGGTAAATTAAATACTATTTGCACTTTCAAAGACAATCCAGTATTCTTAATCTTTTCTTATAAAAACTGGGTGAAGAAGCTGAAAAGATCAATAATTTAAACATGGAACTAAAGCTATAATGAACAACTGACTACAGGGAATTCCTCAAAGTGCTTCCTTGGAACACTTGAAATAAAAGAGAACCAAAAATATTTATTTGTGGAGTACTGCTTGGACTGGGCTTTGAGCAACCTGGTCTAGTGGAAGGTGTCCCTGCCCATGGAAGGGGTTTTGGAACTAGATGAGCTTTAAGGTCCCTTCGAACCCAAACCAATCTATGATTCCACTGCAGTACCTAAAACTTGGCTAGGATATAACTGGATGTGTACAAAAATTATTTGAGTGAGCACTGCTTGTGACACTTAAATTCACAGCGTGAAAAAAGTTCAAGAATATAATCCCACTGGGAAGATAATCAAAATTTAACTTTGTGCTTGCAACAATTATGACTACTGAAAATGTTCTATTAGCATCTGTGTACAGACTGTCTTGCCACTGCTATCGTTAATAGCGCTGCATGGCATGGGAAATTCACGGGCACGGCTGGTCAGGCATGGTGAAATGAAGCTTCACGTTCTGAGTGGTCACCTTGAGACTGTTCCACTACAATATCGGCCTAACACCTGTAAGCCCTTAAAAATGATGATGTTCCTTGTTTACTCATATCTTCTAAGTAATGGCATAAGAATGATCTACACAGCAGCCACAGAGAACTTGCAACCAGGTAATGCATCAGCAGTAAATAAACCTTCCCTCCCTGACAACCAATCATCTTTTATAAAGTCCTAGGCTACAAAAAGTACCTAGTCTAGATTTTCAAATGTCGGTATGCCTTGGAAATCTATAGAACATAAACTTCTGCCTAAAAATCAATTCTGAGTTACAATTTGATTAGCAGAAAATTGCCATCACATTTGTTTCTACATTTGTCTACCTCATGTCCTTTTCATTCATAGGCTGGCCGATTTAAGCTTTCTTTAAAAACTCCCCAAGAAAGTCTGTGACATTAAAATGTCCTTTGATGCTCTTTCACTAAGCAGTGAATATTAACAGTTATAGTGACCCTGTTCCCTAATGTGTCTCTCTTGGATCAATAGCAGTTAAGTGCCACTGTTTTACAATTAAAAAAGGGATCATTTTAAATTTAAAAGCTCATAGCTAATTTTCTTCTTGGCACTTAATAACATAATTCATTTTTGAAAAACCACATAGGGAAAGCATATACTTTACTCTTTGTCGGCAGCCTTACTGGGGGCTAGTTTTAGTACTCATTGTTGCATTATGTATAATTTACAGCAATGCCCAATCAAGAATCCACATGGCAGGAAGTGTCATATTGCTCTTAAATATGAGTTTGATCCACAGGCAAGAAGTAGAGGAAGAACCTGCTGATTTTACACCTCAGATATATAACATATTTTGTAGAGACTTGCTTTCAATGTTTTATTTCCATTCCTTGTTAGACAAGGCCTCAGCTCTTTGTAGGCTGAGAGGTTTGCACTCTGCTAACAGGTAGGCATAAGTTTCTGAAGGATGAGCAATCCGTGTGCAGCATACACACTGAGTAAGCAAACACTGCAATGTCTACCAGCCAAAAAAAGCACTCCATCTTCATTAGTTCATCCTATTAATTGTTTGTTTGGAGGGTTTTATTTTGCATTTGGGAAACAGAAGACTTAATGAGAAGCCTACTGCCTCTTCCCAAAGCCCCCTATGGGTATTTTGAGCTGAAGCACTTCCACTATGGAAGTAGAAGCCAAGTGTGTGCCTGCACATTTTTTATTTTTCAACCTTTTAATGCCATTATCCAGCCAATGCCCATGAATAATCTTTATTTAGATTCCATGTCCCTCAGCTGCAAAGTAGTCCATACAAGGCTTATTTGTAAACCAGGACAGTACAAAAGTTAAGAAGAGAGAATGGTGAGGTTCCTGGTGAGCAGAAGCTTTCCTTTCTTCAATGCTTCTGCCCTTAAGGGTCCTAAGCATATTGGAAGTGAGAAGCAGCAAGAGACAGAGTTGTCTTCATTCTTCCAAATTCTGCAAAGCCTCTAGAGAGGACTGGGCTACTACTGGGAAGTGGGAGATCTCCAGTATAGACATAGAAGGATGGTTTGCCATCAGGGGATTTTGGCTAATACACTTTTAAATGGTACAGAAAACTTTTTGTCCAATGATCTTGAAGGAAGTGAGCTCATTGAACAACATTAAGAATGGGATAAGAACCGTGGCTTTTTCATGTTTGTAAAGCATGACAAGAGTCCACACTGCAACTCAAAACTCAGGCAATACAGTTATTCTGTCTGAATTCTGAGATCAGAAGCATGGGCACACTAGTATAGGATAATGAATCTATCCGTACTCAGTTATTAAATTATCCATACTTCTCCTGGAACAGTTGCTGTTCCTTGACCTCGGTTTCTTGCCACAACCATACTGGCAGTCAACTGTCTGACTACAGACACAATCCAGTAAAGCAACAGAAAACTTATAGTTCAGTTAAGTGCAAATCCATGGTGACAGCATAGTTGTGCGAGTATCTGCAAATGCACACTGATTACGCTCACTTCCCATTCTGGGCTCAAGACTGCAGTGTCTGGTTCTGATTCAAATTATTCCTAGGGGTTCTGAAGGAACTATTGGGCTTGGAAGACACATAACCTGACCTAGCCAGAACACCTCTAATTTGAATATAACAACAGTCAAGTGCAGCCTCAAATTATCCATAACATCTGCACGGAAAAACATTCACATATACCTCTCTACTTCCCTCCCCCAAAAAATTCAAATACACTTATTTCCTAAACAAAGTAAGACTGGTTTAGAAAATGTTCCCCAAATATCAAAATATTCTGGGTCAGTTTAATTATTAATGCCTACATTGTAAACAGACAGATACTCATTTTCCTGACCCTTTGTAATAGGCACAGTAACAAATGGGGAAAGTTAGAGAGTTGCATGTACTTTTCCAGAACTGCAGTTTTAAAATTGGTTCTTGTAGCTGGGATTTTGCAATTCATAAATTCAGGAGGACCTCTACCCCCCAACAATACTAACTATTTTCACAGTGGGAACATGGACACAGAACTGAAAAGTTTATGATTACACTAGAATAAATGGTGGCTTCTCCTAAAGTTGAGATCAGTCTCATTTGACACCACAACAGAGAAACCTACAGACATGGCTAACTGCATCAACATTGAGGTCTGTGTGCGATTACAGCTACTGCTGAAACAGTAATAGCAGAGTTAAGGAGACGCTGGAGAATCACTACCTGATTGTTTTAGTAACTCTGTGAAGAAACCTACTCTTTTCTGTTCCCCTTTTCCCCTGAATAATAATACGTGAACTCTAAAAGATATTTACGGAAAACAGCACTTCTGGCCCCCAGCTGACACTGACGTTAGCAGACAAATCAGCCATCCTCATTTACAGGTAGAGACTAGCTGGGGCTTTTAACATAAAAGCCCATATTCATCCTGAATTAAATAAATTCTCTTAACAAATCACTGCTGTGCATTAGTAAAAAAAATAACTGGAGCCAGTGAGCTGCTGCAGTGTGATAAAGGCACATCAACCAGAGGAAATGTCTGGGTTAATGCAAGCTGGCTCCCCTGGGGACACTCTCACCCAAATGGTCATCTCTGTAACTCAAGTCATCAAGGGGACGAGGAGGCTGGAAATGGCAGTAGATCAGGTTCTAACAAAGTGTGCTGGTCTAACACGCCACTGTACAACACAATTAACTGCTTACACCAGGCATTGCCTTGTTTCTGCCACGTTGTACTTCTCACATTTCATGTAATAGTGTTTGCAAAGTGCTCCCAGTTTTCAATTAGTCAGCCTTGCCCTCCCCCTTACATTCATTTGTGCCAATCTGACTCCTGCAGACTACTCAGAAGTCTCACAGACACAAACTCTCAAAGCATGTGTTTCAAAGACACTGGTGGCAGCCTCACTTTTTTATTTTCTTTTTAAAAGCCAGTCAGTAGATATAATTTATTCTATATGCTTCTGAGGAATCAAATCAGGGATACAACTTCCCTTTGCTTCCCTGCCCTAGGTGTACAAGAAATTCATGACAAAATAAGCAGTAACAACTGCATCTGCAGAATAACCTTTCTGTGAGTGTCCTTCTACCTATTGATTTGCTGATGACCATCAGAAAATCTCCAACTACTGCTTCATACCCTGCTTCTCTTTAAAGTAGACTTATGTAATTGCACACAAATAAAAAAATCAGACTTGGGAGTTTTGTCTCCCCTCTCTCTGCCCTACAACGAACACCACAATTGCATCTGCCTTTCTTGTGTAATTATCCTTTTATATCCTTTCCTACCCATGTGAAATGTAGGACTTTTAGGCTAGGAGAAACAAGATGGATCATTCTATATGCTTGGTTTTCATTAGGTACCAAGTACTTACAAGTACCTGCAACACTGTCATGTCATTTTCTAGGACTGCATTACTACGTTTATGATCCAGATACTGTACTGGCACTTGAAACAGACTCATGTAATATGTGATTTCAAACTCTCCGGAAGTTACAGAAGGTTCAGATTTAAGGTCTGGTCCCTGACAAGGGTTACAGTTTACGTGAAAAACAGACACTAAAAGAAGCAAGCTGAAGGGCTCAACAGGTCAGAGCATAGGCTCGTCAACATTAGGCAATCAAAAATCCTTAAGCAGGTTTGCATTTGGTACCCCAGTTTAAAACAACTTTGAGAAGGAACCAAACCAGTCTCTTGTAAGAATTTGATTTTTAGACATCTCAACTCAGAAACCTCCCAGGATATGAACACCCCAGACTGTGGAACAAAATATACTCCATCACACTAAAACAGATATAAATGTGGTTCAGGTTCTCAGTTTTCAGAACTGGATGAGAAACTGCGCTAAAATTATCTCCTAAACCCCAACTTATTACAAGAAATTGGTTATTTCCAATTGCCTGATATAGAAAACAAAGACATGAAAATGTGTTTTTCTTGCCTTTTTCTTCCATGTATTTCTGATAAAACATTAGATGAAACAGTGAAAATTACTATTTCTAAATTTTTCATGCCACAAAAGCCTGAGTTGGGAATAAAGATTAAAACCATATTTTCGTATATCTGTCTGTCTTTATAGTAGTGATTGAAAGGCAGCATCTAATCAGTGATATTCAGCATGGCACAGGATCCTTTCTGGCAGCCCAAGAAATAAAAGACTTAGGGAAGCAAAACCAGGAGGAGTTTAGCTTGGGTATTCATTACTGGAAAACCTGTGATTCAAGCCAGTCAGCCTTAGCCTGGAAAAGCAATGAGCTGAAGAAGATTAGACTCAGATAGGAGTCTGAACCAGGACTGGAAATGACTCCTTACATACTGGTATTTTACCAGCCATTTGGGCATGTTGACAATAAACCTCTTCTCATGGTACTTCTACCATCGAGAATTTGCCCACATTGGTCTAAGACCCCGGGTATGACCAAGCTATACATGGAAATAGACCTTCTTAAGAACTGTAAACAAAAGTATCAGTTGGAGCAGTTTGACCTCTACTCTTTGCTAACATTCCTGTGTCTGGAGAAGGAATAATATTTTTGGTCCTATATGTTTTCAAAACACTCAGGAAGGTCCAAGATCATAACCAGGCTGCGGATCTGATCTGCAGGCCAGAAGTCCCACCTACTGACTATGGATTTGGATCAGGGCCACAGAAACAGCTTCTTTCAGCTCACATTAGAAGACAATTGCCATTTGTAGGCAATGTGTGAATATTCAGGGGACTTTACTGCACCGAATCCAGTAAAGTTTTACTCTGCATTAAGTAATTGCAAAGTTCGAAGCTAAGCTCCAAAATTATAATTAAAAATCAGTACATTCCACATGGCTCCCAGGTGTTCCTCAACCTGGTCCATTTCCCCTTTCCCTTTGACCGGAAAAAGGGAAAAAGGGATCTAGATTTATAGATGGAGATAGCTTTCAGTCTGCCACCATCCCGATATTCTTGTATCCTGTGCTGCAGGCAAAGGCTGGAGCTTCCTGCACAGTATCAGCCCAAGTCTGCTTTCCCATTATACAGTGTTTACAGATGTTTTCAGGATTTGCTTCAGGCAGGTGAAGAAAAGGAGTAAACTTCTTGGCTTTCCTATATTCATTTACCATTCAACCCCAAGATGTCTACATTCCTCAACAGGCCTGAGGTCAGTCAGGATTTTATATCAGACCTTGCTAGGTTATTTTGGCTTTCATTCAGGTAACCTAACCACACACAGTGCTCAAGTAAAACTAAAACTTAGAGGCACTATCTTAGAAGTCACTTCCAGTATTTCTTTTATTTATAATGTTGTAAAATGTTGTAGCACAGAAACAATTTTAATACCTTTCTCAACTTATTTATCCTGACAGAAGGAAAACACAGTAAGATTTAAATTGATTATTTAGAGATATTTTCCAATTACAAACCAAAATGGATTGTGTCATATAACACCACAGAAAAAACACTGTACTTTCTCAGGGGTTTTTTTTCCTACTTTTTTTTTTTTTTTTACCTTAGAAATGCAATTCTCCAGGCCCCTACTTGAAGGCTTGCTGGCATTTTCACTGCTATAAGTAAAACTGCTTTAAGCAGGTTGAACAAAAAGAATCACTCCATACCACAAAAAAGATTACTAAATCCTACCTGTGGTTTCAGGGTAAGGTACACCTACTTCCCCATGTGAAGGTAACAGTTGCAAGATGCGTCAGTTCCAAAGCCTAACAGTTTTCCAAACACCCACAGACACTGCATCAAAAGTCAAGGACAAAAAAAAAAAAAATGCATAACTTTTGTGTCAATGAAAAGAGAACACAATTTGCCTCATGAAGGCCACTCTGGGACAAAGGAAAATGACTAAGAAACTGTACAAGCCTCAATTTCCTGGAATATCTGTATTCATCTTTAGTGGGGAAAATGGTGCACTCCTCTGCCCAGGGAATCTTGGTACTTAGGCCCAACAGTTATTAAGCCCTATTTAGTCTTCTTGTCATTCACTGTCCTCTTCCTCCCTCTGTGCATTCCCTGGGTCGTGCTGCGTTTTCCCACTTTGCATTCTTAAACTACCATTTAACACAGTGCCCATTCAGACACTAAAACTTTTAAAATACATATATGTAGGTGACAGTTGTCTGCAGAGAAGTCCATTTCCTTCTTTTGGTCCTTTATGGTAGATCTGATGCCACACAATTCCCTAAATATGGATATTTGCCATGGCAACAACTGCAGCACAGTTTTGCAGAAGTCACCTCTTAAGTGGCTTAATGGATATGGTATTTATTCCCTTTTTGAAGATTTAGCTTCTGTGACACATTAATACAAACATAAATGGAGCAAATATTTGTGTGCTTCTTGGGAATAACAAAGGCACGTTTATCTGATACACACAGAAAAGACATTTTTGAACCTCATTAATACATGAGTAGAAGTCAATGGAGGAAAATGGATCTTGTTAACTGGCTTCTTGGATACCAATAAGCATCTCATTTGCCTTAAACATATCAACCTAGCAACACTATTTATTCAATATAGAATAATCAGCGACATTAGAGCGCCCCTGCATTGCACACAGAGGAATGATTAATCTATTATTCATTCCACAATAAAGACTCTGAGGGATTTACCATATGAAAAGTGATATTCAAGAAAAGAAGGTGGTATTTTTTCCCTTGACCTGTATGGAAACACCTGTCCTGTGGGATGAAATCCACTGAATAACACTGAGAATTTTGGTTGTGATTCTCTGTTTTGGGTTGTTTTGAAGTTGCTTTTTTTTTTGAGGTACCCTCCCTTCCTGTCATGCAGGCACATAACTTTCTATAGACTCTATCACTTTTATGCCTTATGAAGAGAGATGGAACTGTGTTGATCTGAGAAAGAGAAGCTTGCCAAGATGGTTAGCGTTGACATAAGGATATAAGCAGAGACACGCAGATGTATGTGCAGATTTGTATGTATAAGAATACTTCAGGAAAGTAACTAGAAACTTACAAGAGATGTCTCTAATTATCAGAGACCTGCTCTCCTTATCTATAGGATAAGAATTCTTACATTGCACCCCAGAACCAAAAACCTTTGAGGACATTTTCCCTGCACACTTCAGCATAAGCAAGTATCAGCCCACTAGCTTTTGACTCATAGCACAGCCAACTATGTCCATGAAGACCAGTAAAGAAACAGAGTGTGCACCTGCTTTGGATAGTTTAGATGCAGCCATTAATTTTTTTCATCAACTGTTTAATAATTATTGAGAATCATTCTCCTTACTCTGCAGTAACAGCAATGCCTGAGTTACAACACATCAGTAATCTAACCTTATACATGAACAGATGCACAGCTGGGCGTTTAATTGGTGTCAAGATGGCACCTGAAAAGCAGTTATTTGAATATAGATTTAAATAACAGGACAGGTGACTTGCAAGAACCACATGGTCATTTGGGTGGACAGCTTGGGATTCTGCTTTTTCAAAGACCAAAACTTTCTAAGTATCTTTTTTTCTAGGAAGTTTCTTCAAGAAGCTCAGAGGCCATTACAATCAAGGAGAACTTTTGTCTAAGTAAGCACTAAGTAAAAAATATAGAACTGGGATTTAGATCATGAAGCTGTCTAAAAGGCAACTTGTTATTTGATTTTGAAATGTAATTGAAAATAAGAATAATGAAGATAACTCCAATTACTCTGGAATGGCCTTCTGCTCCTTGCAGGGTGTGCAGTGATTAACTAGACTTTTATAGCCCTTCATTTTTTTTTCCTCCCCAGCGATGGAAGATTTACCCAGGAATCCTTGGATAAGAATAATTTGTTTTGGCAAAGATATTTGTAATAGAGTGAAGGGGGCATGCTAACCTCTCCCTCACCCACTCAGCTTTTCTGTGGGCTGCCAGTGGAGGCCAAAAGAGAAACTTGTGGAGGAGTATTCTCCATTCCAGTTTTGAACAGCCTAGCACAGCACACATTGAAGACCACCACAGCTTTACCACTCTGGCTAGCATGAAATTAACCTTAAGGCCTACATCACGAGTATACCAGCCTCAGTACACCTGTAAATATAAATGAACTGAGTGCTTATGAAAGCAAGCTGCACTTGCAGGAACCTCTGGTGAATACTCCTACTCTACATTGTTGGACTCTGAATAGAGCTTGTTGGTACATTTCATTTCCATTCGCTATTAGTTTTGGAGAGTAGCACAGTCCTACTGACATCCATGCGTTATCTGTTGTCTTGAAATATACTAGAAATATACTAGACTAAAAGCAATGGTGGCTTCTTTCCTTTGGAGCTCTGTAACATCTTACGACTTGTCACCATGTGCGTCTTGACTGAACCCCAGAGATCTCAGAAAATGCTTTCTTTTTGATGACTGAACTAAGGGCACCGTTTTATGCCACAGTTTCAGTTAAGAAAAAAGCTAAGATACACAAGGCATAAAGAAAGGAAGAACAAGGCCTTTAACCAAATTCGTGATCCATTTCAATTGAATTGCTAAAACCCTAAAACAGAAGAGCAGGTTTGCGTTCTGCTAACATAATCCACCTCCATCCATGTTACTTCTCATGAGTCACACACACACACACATACCCTCAGTGGATGAGATGCAAGCAAACACCACACAGCAAGTGGTTCAATTAGCCACTCCTTTTAGACCCTGCATTTGACCATGAAAATAGCGAATATCGAGATAGGATTATTCCATCTATTACCTATAATTCACTGTTAATTCTAAGAAAGGAAACATCTTCACTTGGAAATTCCAGTTTTTATACCAACTCGCTGCATTTGCTCCTCTGCTGCTGTCAATAAGTGCATTTACCTTCGACCTTTCTAACACAGCATTTCAGAAACTGCTTGCTGCTTCTCAGCCCACACCAGAGTAATTCAATCTGTTAGGCTATTGTTTCTGTAGGACACAGCATTTTTGTGCTACTGTCTTCTCAATTAGCTTGTAACATGTGCAAGTGAAACAACAGGGGCAATTGAGAGGCAGAAGCGTATACTCTACGATCAGCAATCCGGGTCCTCAAAGCTTTAAGGTACAGTCCCTACAGAACAAGGCAGAGAACCATGCTGGAACCAGCCCCCTAAGGAGCATGAGTTGTCTGTTATTTCCTGCTAGATGGCTGATGGCAAAAAAACTTCAGCACTGGCATGTGCCTTCCTGCTGCCTGAGGGGGCTCTCACAACCTGCAGCAGCACAACTCAGCAACCCTCACCCCACCGCCCAGCTCACACCTCACTGCCCTATGTGTGAACACAGCTCCTCGCCACTACTTCTTCCTCTCCCACCTGCTTAAGCCTGGAATCCTCCAATTCTCAAGGCCTTGTAACCTCCTCCTCAACCACCCCGCTCCCTGCAGTGACTGTATTCCCTGGTGCTGGACGCACACCAGCATCATACCTGAGACACACCATGCAGCAAATCCCTTCACCCAGGTCAACCTCCACGGCACAAAATGGCGCCTCCACAAGGGGGCCGAGTGCAGCAGGGTGGGACATAACCCCTTGCATTGGTCACGTGATGGTACTGGAGCCCCCTGATTGGCTGAGCTGCCTGCCATGGTGGACTTACCTCATGGCGTGGAAGGTGGATGAAGGGTTGGGCACGTACCTCAGCTCATACTGAGCCCTGTAAATGAGTGTGAAACGTTCACCTGGCTCCTGCAGGTGCAGCAAATATTCAATGCAGCCCTCCCGTACTATGCTGACAGCTGGGGGTGGCAGAAGAAAAGTTCCTCAGAGAAGCCAGTACTGCTGTGGCAGCTGCTGGTGGCAATGGGGGCAGCCTGGAAGTCATGGGGGGTCTCCACGAGTGAGACACAACCTATATCTCATTGTTCCCACGCAGTAATGATCAATAGAGATGTAATTACTACTGTTGCTATTTGGCATAGCTAAAAAGGGTAGCGCAGCTTTTGTGCCGGTTCTTCCATTGAGGATGCAGGTCTGCAAAACTACTCCCTTTATCCTTCTTTACATATTTATTACAACTCTTTAGACTGATCCATGCAAACTAAATGAAAGCAACCAATAGAAAAGAGGCCGGCTTGTGCCAGCAATCCCCAGACTGTCAAGCGATCACTGAAGATTGGACAGGTCCTGATGAAATAAATGTTGGCTGCTGACTCTTCCAATTTTGCAACACTCCTCTGTGTCACTGGAGCAGCCTTGTCCAAGATTGAGATATTTGCAAACTGTCATCTTTCATAAATATCTGCCTTGAGTGACACTTTGCCCCCCTCCATTTCCCTTTGAAATGTACCTAGCTGGCACGGAGCCTGCGGGATTTCATTGCTTGTGATAGGTGATTAGCAAAGAGATGATTTCCTCCTCCCTCCCCCTCCTCCCCTCTGCCAAAGGGCTGAGTGACAGGTCCAAAAGGCGAAAGGCAGACTGGGGAAGCAAATCTGCCAGAGGCAGAAGTGATGACACTCCGAAAACACTTCATTCATCTTGCCAAATTACAGGCTGGGCTGGGGACTGATGGGGACTGGAGGAGGGGGGGGGGATAATCTTTTGCGCTTGCCTCATGTGCTCTCTACTCAAAAACATTGCAAAGCAGCTCCTGAAGCCTGAAGGGCGCACCCCAAACCCCTCCAATTTCTGCTCCGTAATGCTAGCAGGCGAGCTGCTACCTGGCTCGTTGTTAGTCGCTTTTTGACAAAGCGTATTAACTGTCTTAGTCATGGATGTCAGATCCCTTAAGCTCTCGCAGGCTTCCTGCCTAGACGTCAATAATTGGGGCTGAGAGGGAATTTCAAAAAGCAAAATTAAGCATTAATGTCAGCCTTCCCAGGCAGCAGAGCCGGTGCTAACCGCACAATGTGGCTTCCTCTAATTTATTTGGTAGCGAACAGCGCAGAGGGCAAGCAGCTATATGTGGCTGAGAAGTTACCTGTGTCTGTCTTGGGAAGGCTCCAGCTCTTGGGAGGGTAACTGAGGAATTAACACAGGTGTGAGGCAGTGATTATGCTGGTTTTCTGTGAGCTGTGATGTCTTCTGAACAGCAGCAAAAATTAATTGTCTGCTCGGACAAAGTTCTGCACAAAACTTTTTTGTCAGAAAGAATACCCATTTGGCAATGTTGAAATCCATTTGACTATTTGTTTCTTTTTCTTCTTTTCCCTCTCAAAACATTATCTAGAGAATGGCACAACTGGGGGAGGAGGGGGTAATTTGAGCTTTTTTTTTTCCCCAATTTCTTGGTTTGAAGTGGGCATCTAAAATGTAATTACATTCTTTTTAATTTCCTTTTACTGGTTTAACACTGAAATGTTTCAGACTTGTATTAACTACTTCAACCCAAAGTATTTTGCCTGAATTCTTCACATGCCCCAAGTCTCTACTACTTAAGATTTTCAGACTTGACAATTCTTATTAACAGTGAGATTAACAATGAAGGAAATGATCTGTTTTTTTCTCCTACCTTATTCCTTGGCCAATGTAAGCATTGATATCCTTGAATCTTAAATTCACTCTTAAAAGTGAAGGGTAGGTCAGTTATTTCAGCTGGTGCAATTGGAAGTGTCTCTCTTCTGTCATCCTGAAGTACTTCAAGAGACATACAAACCACTCCTGAAGAATGGGAGAGATTGATTTTATTTTTGTTAATGCATTTTTAGTGACATTTCAAAGGGAGCAGACCAGATTCTGGTCTCTTCTATGCTTGTCTAAGGCCTAATGTGCACTCAAATACAGGCTTAATGGCAATGTAAAAAATGATTTGAGTTTTGTTGTATCAGGAATTAAAATTCACATAAATGGTCACGTCACTTGTCATTTTTACTTGGGTAAATGAAGCCTTGGCCAGCTTTCTGTAGTATCATCTCCTAATGATATCTCTCAGGATATACTGAATACGGATAATAAAGCATAATAAAGTGAATCCCCAATGACAAAAATAGTCTGGGGCAGAGTCAAATGTCTACTCTAGACAGAAGAAATATAATCTAAAGAATATTTTGTAGCCATCCAGGTTTTAACCAGTGCTTCTACTGTGCTAAGTTCTATTCAGCAAAAGTAATTCTGAAGACCTTAAAAATATTCTAACAGTTAAATTCAAACATAATATGGTTCTCTTCCTCTTTTGAAGGCTAAAGATGTGCAAAATTAGGACTCAAAATCTGCATGCTCCCAAATGCTGGGTGTCCTGTACCTAAACCAGCAAATACTTGATACTGTCAGCTGGAAAAGAAATTTCAGGACAACAAAATGATGAGATTTTTTTTCCTTTTTATATGAGCTTTTTCTTCTAAATTGGAAGTGCTGGAAAATGACCATCATTTGGTGTTGGAGCTGGGGAGAACCATCAAACGTGAAAATAAAGCACAGGAAGGATCAAAGTCAGCCAACCCTTTCTGGTAGATTTTAGTACTAAAAAGTGTGGAAAAAAAAATAAAATCTGATGCCATTTATTTTGAAAAGTTATGTTCCATCATCACTCAGCAATTTGCAACTTCAAACAGCTAACTGAGTATCACATACAGCGTGAGGTAGGCTAGCATAACAACATTATTATCCCTCCCCCTCACTTCAGACTGAGAAACCTGGTAAGAGAAATTAAAATGAGCTTCTCAAGGACAAACATTGAGTTTGTGATAGAACAGAGACTAAAACTTGGAGATCTTTTGTTTCCCCTCAACAGTGTTAACTACCTCACTATTTTGTATGTGTTTGCATACACCTGGATGTGTATTCACACACACTCACAACTTAAAAAAAAACAAGAGGGAGGGAGCATGCCAACAGGCAAACCTGAATGTCAGCACACGGACACATAATACAGTTCTGCATCTACAGAGGAGTTCTTGTGAAGTTGAGGAACCTCCATCCATAATTGCAATTAAAAGTAAAAATCCTTCTCAGCTGCCCCTTTAGCTTATTTTTCCACTGCAAAATCAGACTGAAAAAGGAGCAAAGGAATTCCTCACCCACGGTCATTTTGTGTGTTGGGGGCTTTCTCTTGGGAGTAGGAGCTCTGAAATACATCTCTAAGAACAGTTCAGGTGCCTGGTGCCTGCCAGCAGAAGAGCAGGTAAGGTTGTTGCTCTCACCTTGGAGATGTCTGTCTCCCTGGAGCTGTGGATGAGGCTCCCAATCTGCAGAGAGAAACAGGATTCATGCAGATGTTCAAGATTCTCCAGTGGTCATCTCCAAGGGTCTCTTAGTTGTTCTTTAGATGACTCTGCATTAAGATGGCAGGGTGTTCATGCATTTTAGTAGATGAAGCCATTTAATTTCTGGAGATAGAGGAGAAAGTGATAAATGCTACATATGTGAGCATGAGACATAGCATAACCCAGCTGTGCACCCACAAACACATGCGCTGTACACATGACAAGTTAATTGTGCATTAATCAGGATATAATCTCATACTGCTAATGCAAGTCATGATGTAATTTTACCTTTACTACTTATACAACTATGGCCATTATTATCATGTAGTAAATTGTATCACTTCAGACTGATGAATGACAGTAGTTAATGTATCTCTGCCTAATCTGTCTATTTCACATGGTGATGTAGCTTTGCTCTGATTTGTTTTTCACCTCAGGAAGCTGCTATATACTTGTCTTTATATCTTCACTGGACTTTTTCAGAACACTTACAATAGAAGAAATTTTATTAAAAAAATAAAAAGGGGAAGATTGTACCAGACACACAGATTTGGTTTTGTACGGATACTAATTCCTTTCCGTTGAACCAAGCTCTGATATACTTGAATAAATGGATGTACTTCAAGCAACAGTAACCAAAAATGCTGACTTGGAATTTAACACACATTTGGCCTTCTCTCATGTTTGATGCAAGAATAAATAATAGCACATCCACGGCACTCCCACAACATGTACACAGGCCCGCTTGTTAAGTCGCAAACAATATAGCTGTGGCTAAAAAGAAAAATGTGTGTGCCAGAATAACAAAATCACACTTTTGAAGCTCATCTCTTTACATGCACAGCTGTGTGTCTGACCCCCGCGCCTTAAAGCTTTTTAAAGTTCGGGATGGTGTGGGGGCTTTTTTTCTTAGAACACTTTTCGTGTGATAAATATGAAAATGCAAAGAAGGAACATAGATCTAGAATGAGTTATTTTTCTAATGTTTTCCATTAAGCAGCAGCTGCTGTTACCAAGCTGTCATCTTTGTTGCTAGGGAGATTTCATGTGCATGCCAGAATGGGACTGGTTGGTTCCGTGTGTCCACCCAACTGCCTGGAAAGTCATTGCGCTGGTGAACTCCTGGATGTTGGGCTGAGCAAACTCCTTCCTCTGACTTCAGTGGGAAATGGGATGCAGGAGCAGACCTCCTTTCTAAGGTCATTCAGCATAGCTTTTGCACACCAGCATAGTCTTGTCTTCTTCCTCTCCCTGAAGTGAAAAAGATGGAATGTTCCATTTTGATATTTGCAACATGTAAAACATCCTGAATTTTCATTTCTGAAATACACTTTAAATTTCACATGCAGTTTTCCACCTTCTCCTCAGGGCAAACAACACACAACCTAAATAAGATTTGAAATACTTCAGGCAGTGCCAACCAATGTATTCTTATTTTGGCTCAGCTGGATAACCAAAGCCAATAATCAACTTCCTGCACAATGCTGATCAGACACTTTAGTGGAACCTCTCCTGCCTCTAAATATTGTGCAAGCGTTAAAGAGCTTTGCTGGCCTGTACAGATAACAGAGAAACAAGGGTCTAATTTCTTTTTAATATTAAACTCAGTGGAGCACCATGAGTTGCCTTTCAAAGTGCAACATTTTTCCAGTCTAAAATGACTCCAAGACAGGGGGAGACACCTTTTTCCTTGGTTAGTACACTGTGGTCAATATACGGTTTCTGAGTGGATAATGACTGCAGTAAGAAAGATAAAATATTCACAATTCTTTAATACACTGGTAAGAAATCAGTTTACCAGTTCACAAACGCCAACAGGTCAGATCGAATTTCTCGTGTGGCATAGAGATCATAAATGCAGTTCCCAGGGCTACCTCAGCTTTAATAAAATGAAGTCATCCATGTGCTGCTTTGTATTAATATTGCAACTAGGCTTAAGCATATATAAGCCATGATTTTTTCATCAAGTGTTAAATCAAATTGAATCACAGGTTTTTATGAGTGATAAAATGATAATAGACCAGATCTGGTCAGCTAAGATAATAACTTGATTCAGTACTTTGGATGTAAGTGTTTAAGGTTTCCACAATAAAACTGTAATGTTATACCCTAAAGTGTGTTAATAACATTAAGTGATGTAACAGCGAAAGCGAACTGACAGAATGTAATACCCATAGGGCCATCATAATAGAAATAATTTATAATGTAACAGCAATAAAATCTTTAATGTTATCTCAATCCAGTCCTGTCCCCCTGTCTGGGGTTTCAGATTACACGTGATATTTTTTCTATGCATTTAAGTGTTAACTTAAAATAATTAAGAAAATGGTTTTCAAAGTGGAAGAGCCTTTCAAAGTTGCTGACCTGATCATGATATTATTAACTCTTTCCTTTCTACAAATTCCCATATGGCTGATAGCTCATAGAAAAGGAGGTAAATCTTTTTTGCTTCCAGTAGGAGACCATTTTTTTCCCTTTAAAAGCAATTTGCAGCAATCAAGGAATATGTAGGACTACCATACTATATGAAAAAAGTATCTCATTCTCACTGTTCTCACACCTAAACAAAGACAAAATATGTTGTGAAGGAGTTTGAACAAATGTCTAGCAAATGATTTCACCATAAACACATAATGTTAATGTGTGGGGCTATCTGCTAGAGGAAGGGAAGGCGATAATGTGTCTTCTTCCACCCTTATCATGGCATACCAAAACATGACACAGAAGAGCCTGTTTAGACATTAGAAAACATCCTTACTGGCAAAGTGCTGGGTATGTTCCCTGGCGGGCCCATGGGATTTTCTGCACTCAAGATCTTCAAGAACAGAAATGATCAAACATCTATCAGGTGTGAACATAATGTAGTTTATCTAACCTCTTCACAGAAGGCTAGATCAGAGAATCTCATATATATATGGCATAAAATCACTCCCTGTGTGCCTTACAGCATAAATATCTTCCCTGAAATCTCAATATAGAATAACGTTTAGTATGTCTTCAGACAACCGTCTTCAGGAGGTAAAGAGCTCTTTTCCTCTTTATTCTCTTCAAAATATTTGAGAAGTACCAACTGGACAGACGTACACAGATATTGCAAAATGCGTATTGAAATGTACCTTTTAGAAGTAAACTGAAAACAATCTGTATTACTTAAAATAAGATTTATTGGATTCAAGGGAAGGTATAGTTCTATCCCTTCTTCCTAGCCAAAGTGCCTTCTAAGAATATTGCCTGTTTAAGGCAAACATACTGAGGGCTTTCTGTAATGTATGCCATGCCTCAGAGGAGCCAAACCAGAATAAATTCGGCACCTGAATTCTTTTGCAAACTCATCCAACCTAGGACTAATAACCTGCGTCTTTAGAAAATACTCCAGCATCAGACATACAAGATAGTTACTGTGCAATTAAGAAAAAGCCTCTGACTCTCAGGTTCTCTCTGGATCCACCAGGGAATGCAGAAAAAAATAACTGGAACTGAACAAAGCAGCAGCTTATCATCTTGAAATATGCCAGGTTAATCGTTCCTTTAAAAGCAAATGTATTAGGAAAACATTAGATCCTTAGCCCTCTGTGACATAATTACACAGGCTTCTGATTAAACAGAGGCACTCATTAAGTAAACCATTTTATTTTAGTTTCTTGTTGGTTGCTGGTATTATTGGGCTTCCTGCCCAATTCCAGCCAGGCTACCATATGAACAGTGGAAACAGCCAACATTGTTAATACAGAAACAACAACAACACTTGGCACTTCCATCATTCCCTTGATCTCAACATCTTAAAGCAATTTACAGATATTACTTGGTTGCACCATGTGACAAAATTGTCGAGCAGGTAAGATTGATCACCCTTATTTTACAGATGGAAAAAGCAGGGCACAAAAGGTATTCATCTGGCTTTCCCTGGCTGCAAGAAGGTAGAGGTAAGATACAGAAGTCCTGAAGAGAAACCGCTTGGAATTATTGTTTCAACAATGACTTAACTTTTTTCCTCTTTCCTTAATTGCTGCTGTCCTTTATTGGTTCTTTGAAGCAGAAGAGAGCTTGTGCTGTGAAAAATCAAGCAGGGATGCAAACTGTACTGAGAAGGCAAATTTAAACCTATTATCTGTAGTTTAAGAAAGCCTGGTTCAATTTTTCTCCAAATAGATTTGTAAGGGTTTATATATAACAGTAAGGACCTCATTTTGGCCAGCTAAGACATAAAGTTTGTGATGGGGGATAAAGATGTAAGTGGTAGAGGGGGGAGGATGTTTTAGTTCTTAATTCACCAAATCTGGCTAATCAAACACATGTAGAGAGGCTTCTTTGCAGAACTTCCAGCAATGAGAATGTAAGGAGAACATTTTAACATGGGGTCTAGGAATACATTTATGAATGTGCAACCTCTGAGTTGCCAATAGCACTTGCTCTCAGAAGCCCTCCCCTTCTGAGCCATCTTTGCAAAGACATTCTGCACCCAGTGGCTGTGAAGGATGCTCTGGCAGACACGAATCTGTGCATGGATTTATGTGGCCAAACTTACAAAACAAACCTTCCATCTACAGCTGTATATATGTATCTTCAGCCTGAGAGTGAAACAGCTTTTGTCTTGCATCTAAAAACACCTCATATGTTGAAATCTCAGGTGAGCTCACATTTGCTGCTTATGGTATTGCTTCAGGAGAAAAATTTTGCAGAATATAGTTTCACTTCACACAGAGAAAGTTTCATCCCTAAGCTTAGTAAGTATTTCTCAAAGGTGGGCTGGATAGGAAGGAGACTCACTGGTCATTTGCCAGATTTCTGCCATAGCAAAGTAATTCTTTCTGTCTTTAGTGTAAAAGAGAGATCTTTGACATCAAAGAGCCTGAAGTGTTAAACCAACCTTAGGCACTGAGGTTTGGAAACAAAATCTCATGCACTGCATATAAATACCACCTGTATCCAGATTCCATCCATGTAGATTGTAATGGGCGCTGCTGTACGTTATCTGCTACTGCTGCGCACCAACACCCCCTGATCTGTAAGCTCAGGCGCCCCTTCCTGCCTACAAAAATAAAAACATAACACCTACATGGAAACCTAATGGAGTCAGTATTAGAACAAGCTTTTTAGGTCTAGGTGCATGTATTACAAGAGCAAGAGAGGTGGAAACCTGCTTGTCACTTATTCAGCTTGATATGAATGACTGGCTTCAAAAGAACCTCAGGAGTAAAAGATTAAAGGGAGGATGACCATGAACTCTCCTTTCCCGAAGGAAGTTCAAAGCTTCCCGATTTAGGTTCTTATCGCACTATAAAGAGGGGAGCAAGGAAGATAAAAATTTAAAAATAAATGATCTTTAAGAAATTATCCTCATCTGAGTGTCCTCCAATATGTCTGGTCCTCTAAGTGTTATGTGAATTGTAACTAGATCCTAGGGAGACAGTTGCAACCTGGTTATCAGTGGCAGTAAATGGAAGATAATAGCCCCACTAGAGAGTTATGAAATGGCTTGTCTTTGAGCTGCCAAAGTGTTTAGGCTCTCTTTTATTATATTCACAGCAGTAATCCGATATGTCCTGACTTCTGTCATCTGTATGTAATGCTTATCAACTCTCTGGCAGTGATTCACCCCCTTGTCAGGGACAATTATTCCTCAAAGTGCTGAGGTTACGACTGAAGCAATATTATGACTGGAAAGGAAATATGAAAGGTGCAGCACATCACAGCAAGCAATCTTGAAGCTGACGTCAAAGTGAAGGAGAACATTGTTGATAAAAAAATAAGGCATAACAGGAGCACTGCACTGTTGCTCCCATAGCAGTACTGGACATTGCTAAGGTCATACATATGACTAGGGCAATGGAAGATTTTCCCATTATTTGATTGGAGCTACATTGTCATACTTCCCTGGTTAGGTGTCTGTCTCCATTTCCATTGTAAGTTCCCATTTAAAACCATACAGGGAGAATGTGTCCTGTCCCTCCGAATTTGCAGACAGGAGTTCAGCCCAGGAAATTCATTTTCCTCCAGAGGAACATGAAATGAAAAGCATAATCTAAGGGACAAAGGGTCCAATTTGCAGTTGTCGAGTTGCCTGAAATTACAGTAACACCTGTGGTGAAGTTCTGATCCAAGCATGTTCAGACCAACCTGCTTCATCACTCTTTTAGATGCCTCAGGCAAAATTGAAATAAGTTCTCTCACTTCTTGTATTGCTTATGGATTCATTAATTTGTGGAAGCGGAATAGATAATCTTGGGCTTGTGGCTAGGGAGAGCAAGAAGGCACTAGGGAAGCTAATGTTAGCATCCTACCATGACAACAGTGGTGAAGAGCAGAAGGCAACCTGTGAAGCAGGGTAGGGCCTCAGGGCACCAGAAGCTCAAGGTTATTAGGAGAGGGTAAAAGGCTGTAGTATTTCTTTGTCTCCTTTAGTAGCAAGTGGAAATGGTGGCTTGGGAAGCTTTGTCACTGGCAACAAGAAAAAGCAGCTGCTCAGCAAACATAATGGTGGAGTCAGGGAGGCTAAAGAGGGTGCCAGATGGTCCCAGGGGCAGTCCAGCTGACCAACAGCAGCACCTATGCCCTGCATGCACATGTGGCATCAATCCAGTATGGGTTGTTTGGTGTCGGTCAGCACATAATTCACTCGACTCAAGGTTTCAGCCTACAGAGTAGCAGAAGTGGAGGAAAACAATGCTTCTCAGTGGTATTTTGATAGTTCTGGGCTCTAAAAGCATAGCACAAACTCTGTACTTCAATTGCAAACAAGCAGTTGAGCAATGCCATTTCCCAGCTTAAAGGGTCACACCAGTCCAAGGGCCTAGTGCAAGGGCTCAATGTGAAGGCAACACAAGTTGGGTACTAGAAGAGGAAGTAAGAGTCAGGGTTGCAAAAAAGCTATGTTACAAATCAGGTGGCTAATCAGAAAGTGGAGTCACTTACGCATATGCTTCTCTGGCCAGAGGTGAATGCAAACCATGTCTTTCTGTAATGCCTGGTGCTGTTACTGGACTGGCCTTCCTGTTCATGGTGGACATGCACCAACATGGGTCTCAAGGGTCATGAGCAGCAGGGTCAGCTGTGCTTCCACTGGGAGGAAAACAGAGCCTCCTAAAGCAATGAGGAGAGAGAGTGAATCACTGCGTCTTGTCTAATATATTGCAGTAATGTAATATAACAGCAGTAACCCCCAGAGTACCATCTGGTGAACTTGAGACTAAACACAGCTTGTTTTGCTCAAGGCACACAAGCAATGGACAAGGATATGTTTTATTCCATTGCTTCACCCTGCCCAAGCACAAGTGGCAACCAACCTATTTCTGGGAACTTCAGATAGTCTACAAATCAGAGCTGAGAGCAGTTATTTCTCCCCTATGAAGCATGTAGGTAGCTTGCTCTGCAGTAGGGCGCTCAGAGGCGTAAACTCCTGAGTCTCTGTTATGGCCACCAAAGTAGACAGAGATCTGATCTCAGCTATTTAGCACACAATTCTTGTGCTGCAAAATTCCCTGTTATATTCCTGTGTGTATGTGGGTATTTCAGGTGGCATTTCTTAGGGATGCAGGAGCCTGACTCTTCCATGAAGAATATTGGTGACTAGCTGCTCTGACCTTGGTCAGAGTTAATCCTGCAGGAATGAAAAGGTTCAGATTTCAGTACTCACTGGAAGAAAAGAGAAAGGAGGAGGAGTAGCCCCCTACTAACATAAAGACATGACCAGTGGCTTAGCCATCAGTTACAGCGTTGCTTGCATTTGGCATTATATATGAAAATATCTATTCAGAGTGGAAAATAAGATCAAAGACAACATTTCCGTAGTGATGACTTTAGCTCCACTTCACTCTGCTCCCTCTCCTCCTCCTGTCCTTCGCATTTCAAGGCTCTTGCTCTATTCATCTGCTCTATGCCACCCCAGGTTTATAACATCACATCACCAGCAGCACTAATAACCCATGATTCTTTTCCCCTATTGTGTTTGTCAGAGTCAGTAATCTGGGCACTACAGTAGCTCAGCACTGAAAAGCTACAGTGTGTTCCTATAGCAACGAGCTAATCCGCAGGTGGAAGGTGATTGGGCACCTTTTGCACCGGAACAATAATTTGAAAGATCTTTTTCAGTGTGCTGTTCTGCGGCATGAGTTCATTGTATTGCAACCCACCACGAATCATTATAAGCCGTCATGAAAACGCAGCCACGGCTGCACAAATCATAGCAAAGAGAGACACGTCTTCCAGCAACAAGCCCTTGAAAGATTTCATGGCAGGTTAAGAGGCCAAATTGCGTATAGCGGGATGTATTGTACAGGATAAAACAAAGGGCTTGCATAATAAGCCGATGCTGACAGTCTCCGAGTTGGGGAATCCCAGGGAAGGGTAAGAGTGTGCATGAATATGAGTTTCCTGAGCTGTGGAACGAAAACAGCCATAACAAAAGAAAGTACCGGGCAGAGCTCCCACATACAACTCTTCCAAAACCAATTACTCCCACCTGGCTATTCCCATTTCTCCTAAACCATCTCCTGTTACAGAAGAGAATTTAATATTCTCTAATTGAAACCTCTAATTTAAGGCATTTGCTTGCTATCCTCAAAGTCTGAAATCCCGGCCTGGACTTTCACAAGGTGATTAGGGAATTCTCAAACTTTTAGATGCTCAAACTAAGACACCTTCAAGAAATACACAACACCCTTCTTCTGGAAGTCAGGCCTCTTCACCCTTCTAACCTTAGTAAGTAGTCTGAACTTGAGGTAGGGAGTGATCTTTCCAAGTAAACCATCTTAATCCATGGGCAAGTGCAGCATAGACAATGACAGAACAAGCATCTTCATATCAACCTTGAGCAACAAACCCTGTCGTTTGCAGACTATGTCTAATTTCTGCTCATTTTTCTTTGAAAACACTGGACTGGAAACACTGGATATAAACAGAAACCTCTTTAAAGCTGAGCTGTACAAGCACAAGCATTTCCCACACAGCCACCGCAGTGGAGAGCAGAGAGTGCAAACAATGCAATGGGCAGTGTCATAGGATGGCAAAAAAAAGGAATATGTAAAAATTTCAACAAAAAGAGGAAATAACACAAGTGCTTCTTTAATCACATTGTAGAATGAATGTCTGGACTTAATAAAAATGTCCAAATCTCTCCTTGCATAAATCAGCTCTTTCAAGATTTGTTGGGATGATGGAGGAAAAACCTTAAAAAGAAAGGGCAAACAGAAGTTCAATTACTCAGTTACAACTTCTGAGATTGCAGCGTAAAAAGCTTTCCTGCAGTTACAGGCCAAAGATTTCAACCTGGGATGCTTCCATCTTAAACAAATTTCCTAACTAGGAGACAATGAAGTCAGTGTCTCATTTGCAGCTGAAGAGTTTTATAAAGCAATGTTTCCACTCAAAGCTGAATCAACAAACCAACCAGAACAGATACTGCTTTTACGGTTGCTTTTTATACTCATTCCAAAGTAGGATGAATAAAATGGATGAGGCAGGCTCACATACTCAAACCAAATTGACAGAAGAAAAGCTTGAATTGGGTCTAGGATATCTCTGAGGGATATTATTGCATATTCTACAGCAAATATCAGTTTCTTCCTCTTCCTTCCCCCTCCTGCCTTTCGCCTACCATACAATTCCAGAAGTTTTCTCTAAGAAAGTTTCACTGAAACAGGAAAATGTCTCTGGAAATTTCTTAATCAAACATTTCCAGCAAAACATCCAAAAATTCTTGACCATCCTTAACTGTGAAATGTATTGATTGTTCCTCTCAAGTAATTCATGCCTTAAAATGACATATTTTTGTTCCTTTCAGAGGGCTTGGATAGATAGCATTGTTTTCCTTTCCAAAGCACATCAAAGAGCCCAAGTTTTGGCAGGCCTTCTGTTTTCTTTAAAAAAGGAGAAAAGGAAAGAAAACATCAGCAAAACAAAGCTAAGAATAACTGCTCTTTTCTGAAGAGTTGTGGGCTTCTTCCCTTCTCAATTCACAGTCATGGTGCTCACTTCAGGGGGCTGCTGAAACAGAAAGCCTGAAGGTGGGGAGGTGGATTGCAATGGAAAGATCAGAGAATTGGCACAGGATAGAGAGCCTTTCGCCTCTTGATGTTCAGGCTGAATCTAGCCAAAGTCAGTCATAAACCAAAGCCGTCATGATTTTCAAACCCTTTCATGGGCTACACAAGGTCAGACTGCAGCCTCTAACCCAGCAGACAAGTTTCCACTTCACTGACAGCTCTGGCGATAGCTATGCTCTCCAGTTTGCAGTATCTCAGTTTTAGAATTGAATAAATGCTAGAAAATGGCTGGATTTGGGTTAATTATGGCCTTTTCCTTTCAGGACAAGTAGGTGCAGGATGTACATACCTTTTTTGATGGAAAAAAGTTGGTATCCTGAGTAGCTCCCCCTTCTGATGAAATGTTGAACGGAATCTGGGATTGCTCCAAACTGCTATTGCTTCAATTCTGAGTATCGTATTGCCCCTGGACCCATTTTTCTTCATTTCGTTTCTCTTCCTCAGCTGGGAACAATAATTTACTCATCATAGACCCGTACACCTGTGGCAGGATCTGTAGTCTAGACTATTTGTAAAATACCATGCACTGTGGCCCAATGTTAAATATGAAGGAATAACATCAAAACAATGTGGAAGTACCACCAGCTCTTACCCCATGTGAAGCAACCTTTATCTTGATTTACTGTGCAACCAGGCTGCTTATTAGTGTCATAATCAAGTTATATTAAGGCTTAAAATTCTCCTGGAGAACTCAGAGTGGTA
Source organism: Psittacus erithacus (assembly GCA_009867235.2). Taxonomy (NCBI): domain Eukaryota; kingdom Metazoa; phylum Chordata; class Aves; order Psittaciformes; family Psittacidae; genus Psittacus; species Psittacus erithacus. The sequence continues at coordinate 125,613 of WYDI02029469.1, read as the reverse complement.
AACATAGAGTGCACCACTTAACTAACTTGTAAATGACTGTGGTAAAGAATACGTACTCTAGAGAAAGATGACAGGATTCATTGCTAGAGCAAATCAGACAATACGTGAAGTGAGACTGTGCCCTACTGCTTGGTACCTTTATGTGACCTTGTAACAAAGCACGGCCAAGATGGCAGTGATACTGCACATAAAACAGAGCCTGGTGGAATGTTGCTATTCTTCAAACTCGCTTGCATCTAGACATCTTTCAAGTGATTTCAGAATTTAGGGTGAAAGTGGATCTTAGGCCTTTTTTAAAAAGCCATTTCAAATCCTCATTCATATCATAAATGCTTTTTTCTCCTTTTTTCTGCAGGCCACTGAAATCTCTTGGGCCATGACATTGTCTGGCACTGAATGCAGCCCCTTTTTATCATTATAAAGAAATAATGAAAGCTTATGGTGGAGAGGCGCTCATATTTCAGTGTATGGTGCCTTCCTCATTCTCCATACCTAAGAATATATATAGTATGATGAGAACATTAATTATTTCCAATGCACTAACAGAAAATTCCTGACAATTCAGTCATCCCTGCTGCCTAGCATGAATGTAAGTTCAAAGTAAAAGAAACCAAACATATCCCACTTTTGTGCATTCAACATCAGCAAGTGACCTGTATTTTATTACAGTACACAGCTGTTTTATCACATAAGTAAATAAATCACCACTGAACCAACTTTGGGAACGAAGATTTTGAATAATAACACAATTAAGTTTTCCCACAAAGTCCAAATAGCCCACTTGCTCATAGTTGCTACAAGCTGTGATTCCCATGTGAAAGATATCAACTTATTTCCTTTTCCTGTCAATCATCGGTACCAAGTGGGGCCCTGGTATGTCAGGTCACGACCTTTCACTCTGGGCATGAGCCTGAAAGCCACTAGTGAATCAACTAGTTTAATTATTTAGGCTGTTTTTAATAAATATAAAAATGTGGCCTTAAATATTTCACATGCTTGTTCAGTTTGGGCTTTCAAGTACCTCTCATCAAGCCCACCAGCCTGAAAGTGTGCTCTTATTGGTAGGAAATCAGTCAATTAATAACCAAGTCCAGCTTTTGGAATAAGGTTTATTTTGTGGATTTTGAGCTTCCTGGCTTGGGTATCACTTGCTTGTTGGTTTAGAGGACAAGATTCTTATTATACTTTTTTACATAAGATTGGAGTGGTTTAATCATCACCAGCAATGGCCTATTTGCTTACCTCCCATCAAACAATCCTTCAGTAGAAAAGCCACGGTAGGATTCCCATGGAATATTTTCTACATCCTCTTCACCTATGGGAAAAAAACCGAAACAAACAAACACGAAGAAATGCAATGCAGTAAAGTCCTTATAAGACAATTCTCTCAAAAATATTTTTGAGTAACGTTGACAGCTTTGCCATTGGGTCCCTTCGCAATGGACACTTTTATTCCATTTCAGGTCAAAGTGTGATGACAACCTTCCTTTGCTAAAAAGCCCAACCAGTTTTCTCAGCTTACAACTCTCATATTCTAAAATGAATCAAGCTTGAACCAAGCTGCTGCCTTCACTTAGCATTTAGCTCTATTGTACCAGGAGATTGCAGTAACCATACAACCACAGAAGTAGAAAATTAGTAGTAATGCTTTTTGTGGATAGTGAACTAGTCATGTGCAATGATTTATGTTCAACAAATATTTATGCTTATTGCTCAACAAGCTTTCCAGCTGAGAGACACAGGGCAGAATTAAACTTTTGAAAGAATAAGCCTCTAAACTTGGACTGCCAGAGCCGATTTTTACTCTGGAATGTTCCCGAAATGTACAAAACTTTCCCTAAAGTTCTCTTAGATTCATTTTCTTCTTCTTTCCCCTAGTGCTCTAAGATCACTCAAGAAAGTGAGTGTGAAGTACTGTCTATTTATAGATGATAACCCTAACTCTTACCCTTCTCCCTCCTCTCCCCCCTGCCATGGTCCCACATCAAAGAGAGGGCTTGGGCAAGGGGAAGAGAGATGTTCTTACTCTGACTCTTCCAATCACTCTCATGGGCTGCTGAAGAGGAAGGCTGCTGGTTCTGGGAGAAATATCAGCATGCCAAAATCTGCTCTTCTTTTAAACACAAGTAAGGATCTAAATGCTGAAAGGTAGCACAAAAATGAAATTGCCTCAATGTAGAGATCATCAAAGCTACCTTAATTGAGATGTTTTTGTTTTGGGACAGCTGAAAACATTCCATCTTGATACTGTTCAAATTCTTCATTTTGATTTAATCGTTTCAAGGTGCGTACAATAGCATGTTAGAATGTACAATATAATCAAACAGAAGTCAAATGAGGCATTCCGTCTTTATTGAAGGGTCCCTGCCTGATAACGGTGCTTCTCAGCAATTTCAGCCAAATTGCTGTAGTCCTGAAAAATCTTTCTAATTCACCCACGCCTGCATTCACTGATGAAAAGCTGTATCTTCTAAGAAGTTTTCAATCAGCTTTACTCAAGATGCATCAGGAGAGGCGTATGTTTATAATATGTGAGCAGCCCCCTGAATCTCCTGGTGGATGAGAGGTAAAAATCAAAGTATTGATCCAAGGATCTACCACTTTGAAATCAGATATGGAAAAATGCTAAGGAGCAGCAGTGATTCTTGGGGGTTTCAAGTGCATTTAGAGTACGCGGAATAGCCTGGAACATGCTTCAGTTTGCACTTACCTTATTTAGCTTTTCAAAGGCTGACCTTTCATGCACTAAGTTCAGCGACATAGCAGTCAACCTATTAATGTCCAAGGAAGCTGTGGACCAAATCAGGCAGTTTAAATAACTCAGCTGTGAACACAGAACTCCATTATCATTTCTGTGAGGCTAATCTGAACAGCTGATTCATCTTGAGCAGTTTACTATGGACGATAGGTCTTTACCACATCCATTTTAAGTTTTAAATCAGATGAGAGTGAAGAACTTTGCACTCAGACACTATGTTGGGAGGTGCCATATAGAAGGACAGACAGAGAAGTTTATATTAAAGGGCCTTATTTCCCACCATATTTCACTAGCTCTATTGTGACATGATTTATGATTTTAGTGGAATAAAAGTATCTAATGAAGTAGAGAGTTAGGAAATTGTATAGCCTTTCTTCCCCTACAACACACATTTCCCTGTTAAACTTGTCTCAGCTTTGAATGAATCTAAAGGTTCCAGTCCGAGAAGGCTGTCCCTACCATCATAGCTCTTTTAGCAGTATGGAGGTAACACAACACATGAGAGGACCTATCCTGTCTTTTAGAAAAGGATGGGAATTTCTTGATCCCTACTTACTTTCTCCTTCCTTCTCTAGTGGGGGTTCACACCTTTCACTACATGAGCCTAAAGGTTGTTGAGCCAAAAAATGCTTTCACATCTTCAGCACTGTCT